>RCHF01000015.1:0-105994 GCA_003987895.1 Neonothopanus nambi
AAGCCAAGCGGCAGAGATGTTGAAGTGGATTGTTGGTGAGGCTGTATCATCTATGGCTGTCGAAACTTGAAAACTTGATCTTGTGATTACAGCTTTTCATGATGCTTTCAAGATGTATGGAAGACCTCAAGCATGGACTTGGGATCCTCGTGATCCCGTATCGTTGATGTTTGCTTATCCGGTTGGACCTCACAAAGATGTACGTTCCATACAGCTGCAGTAGGCCGTTTATTGATCGTCGTTCGCTAGTTGCTCTTCCTCGATCGTGAACAAGCGGAGAGCCTAGATCCACGAGAAGAACGCACTTCCCTTGTTCGTTCGCGACTACTTAACCTTCTGTCTGTAAAGATGCGGGAAACTATGCCACCTCCTCAGTCTGCTCCGGTGGCTAGTGGTAGCGGTACCAGACGAGATTCTACATCAGACGCACCTCCATCACTTCCTCCGATTGGAAGTAGCAGCTCTGGCAACGGGCCTCAACTCCCACCACTTTCCTTCGATGGTCTCTCTTCGCAGCCCCAAGAGAAGGCTTTGCTCACCCCGATCACGGAAAGAAGTAGCGTGTACACACATGGGGGTACCATCAGCGGAGGTGGGAGGCAGTCGATACTGGGGCCGTCTCCTGTACCAGAGGAATCGGTTTCTCCGCCAGCAAGTCCTTCCCTGTCTCCATCTCGTCGGAGTGAAACGTTCTCTGGACAGCAAAGTAGGATAGCGGGAGAGCCACATAGTGCTAGTCCGACTCGGAATATGGCTAATCTGCCGCCAGAGTCAGTCGGCGCGAACCCTCCTTTGCCAGAAAAAGACCGATTCAGTCCTATCAGTCGTCGAAGCCATGACAGTTCTCCTCCCAACTCGCGTCCTTCAGGAATGAGCAATACCCGAGGGTCGTTTGATAGCTTCTCGAATGCGGCTAATACAGCGCTGCCTGCGTCCAACCCGATGTCGCCTGCCCCAAACAGTCAATCGCCAAGCATCGAAAGACCACTTTCGCCACCATCGTCTATCCTGACATCCCCGCATTCAACCGCAGATCATCCCACTGGTTCGGCGTCGCCAAAGGGTTCGAGAGGAGGACCTCTCGGCGATCGTGCATCGATTCTTACCTCGCCCTACTCACCCATGAGTTCGCCAATGGCACAAAACCCGCCGTTGTTCCCAGCGCGACCACCATCAGAGGACGGCCATGGACTTTCGAGCGAGGCAGCCTTGTTTTACATGGCTCAATTTGATCGCGAACCGCAGGGCAGTAGTACGGTCGACTCTGGTTCTAGTAGTCATCAGGCACCGAGAAGGATACCAACGACGATTGCCGAGGACGAAGATTCATCGGAGAAGAGTTCGAAGGAGTTTGAATCTAAACCCGGTTCACCGTCTGTGACGAGCCCTGTTAGCTCAATGTATTCGAACCAATCTCCCGCCTTACGACATAGTACACCGATGTCCTTTGTCGAACGTTCGCAGGACAGTGCCAGTTCTGTGCCCGAAGACCGGCTGAACTGGCCGGCCTCACCTTCATCTTCAGCTTCGCGACCGGGGGTAGGTCTAGGACGTAAGCCGTCCGGAGCACGTGCTCAGCAACAAGCCAGCAGTTCCCGCTTTGGGCACGGACACGAACCTGCTTCTGCTTCTGCACTTGCAGGACAAAAAGTTCCTGAGGAAGACAGCGAGGGTGAAGACGACAAGGAAACGATGGAAGATGAACGGGACGAGTCGAGTGCGATTCCTTCGTCTACGGCTTCCGCTGTCGCTGGCGTGGACACAGCGACGAGAATGGTGAAGGGTTCGACGACCATGGCGAATCAGGTTACAGCTCCACCCGTTGATGATGACAACCTCGATGTACTGGCAGCTCTTTCGTATCTTGATGTTAGTGAGCAGGCTGCTCCTCCACCTCCACCACAACCCTTGCAAGGGTCGACCGAGCCCCTACGACCGCGTACAGGAGCTGCGTCACCATCGTCAGGGCACCGTCCTGCTGAGAATGCCGCTGCTGCGTCTTTTGCAACACCTGGAACAGCTCAATACCGGTCATCTTTTGCTCCGTCAAGCAAAGCTGCAGAGAGGAAAGCCAAAGCGCAAGCGGCCCAGGCTGCCCAAGCTGCTGCTGCTCATCGACCTGGAGCACGCACAACGAACACGAAGAGGAAGATGCGAGCTGTGCCTGCGGGTGGAGCTGATGCGTGGAATGAGAGTAGCGACGAGGAAGAGGAGGAGGAGGAGGAGGAAGAAGAAGAGGATGATGAAGTAGATTCGGATGAGGAGCCTGCTTCAAAGCCTGCGTCGGGTGCGGCGTCTTCGAATCAATCTGTACGACCTGGCGCTCCGGGCATGGGTACTGCCAGTGCTAATGGGGGCGATGTCGATGTAGATGCTCAGTCACCGTATTCGCATTTACGTCCACCTCGCACGCTACCGCAAATACCCGCAGGAGGTGTTCCTGGAGGGCGAATGCCGAGTGAGTAACGCTTTTCTTGAACCTTAGTCATTCTTGCCTAATTGTACACATGATTCTCTTCTAGTCGATGGTGACGATTACCCTGCTCCTGTTCCGCGTCAACACCCTGATAATGGGAGACGTACCTACTACGAGGATGGCACGCCCATCCGCTCGCAGATTGAAGTTCCCCATCCTGGCCCTGCTCGTCAGAGCATGTGGAGTCAAGTTCTTGATCCTCATCATACCCCGGGTACCGTTCCTGAAGCTCCTTCAAACGGTCGCGAGACTTTCGTGCAACTCGAGCCTGCTGCACAGACAATGACTAAAGCGTTCACCCCTCAGGGTTTGCTGTCGGCTGGTATGCAGGACAAGCAAGATCGTTCTGCAAAACGTCAGGAGGAACTCGCGCGCGAGACTGGTGCTTCGCTAATCAACGTACCCAATAAGCCTCCGCCTCCACAGACTGGTCTCCTCGGTGCCATTACTGCTCACGAACGGGAGCGTAAACGTGAGGGTGGTATGGGTGCTGCGCTCACGGAACGTGAACGGGAGAAGCGTCTTGCTGAGGAGAGACAGCGGAGGTTTGACGAACATCAGCGTCAGCAGTTGGACCAGATGCAGCAAGGAGGGTCGATGTATGGTGGTTTCAACCCCATGATGGGTATGGGGATGAATCCGATGATGATGGGCATGAATCCAATGATGACTGGAGGTGGAATGGGTATGAACCCGATGATGACGGGCGGCGGAATGAACCCGATGATGACCGGTGGCGGAATGAACCCGATGATGACTGGGTACGGTGGAATGATGCCAGGATTCAATCCTCAGCATATGTTTGCTGCTCAACAAGCTGCACAAGCTTACCAACAGGCTATGATGGCGTTCTCTGTTGCGGGATCTCAAGCAGGAGGCGAGGGTGGAGGGGGATCTCCAGGGCTCGCTCCGATGAATCCAATGATGACTGGCAATGGTATGGGCTTTGATCCTCGTATGTCGATGATGGGCATGCCCATGATGGGTGGTATGGGTATGGGGATGCAGATGACAGGCATGTCCCAATTCGACCCACGCTTCACTCCCAACAACGGCAATACTCCATCTCCTATGAATGAATCTGGTTTGCTACCTCCCGGTGGTCTCTCCGGCCAAAATAACTTTGCCTCGAACAATAGCTCGCCTGTTCGTCGCGGTTCTCCTTTGGCACGTCCAGGTAATGATCAGACTGAAAGTGCACGAAATTCATCCAGACCAACTAGCCCGAAACCTTAATACATTCCCTTACGACAAAAAGCGCTTTCAACGCATTCACCTTTCGTTTTTATTTTCCTCACATCATACCATTGCGTGCGATCTATGCCACTTTCTGATTGATATCCGATATCCTATATTCCTTTTCACTCTTCATCTCTGATCGTGGATGGACTATTTGTTGCAGCGACCTCTCTTTACTCAAAGTCTATTGGTAGCTTCTTGTTTGGACGTTATTACATATAATACGATAGGATTAGAATCATGTTTAGATTGAGATCAGGATTCGATCGATTGACCGTGAAGCACGAGGAAGACACGAGGACCTTCAGGCCTTCAGGTCTTGCACTGGTCTTTTTTCCTCTCCACCACCGTCAACCTCAGTAATGTCTCAGCAAGCAAAGCTCCGTGCTCAACAAACAGCTTTGAGCAAGAATACTATCAACCAGACCCTGCTCGGTGGGGGTGGGTTATACCGCAACTTGAGTACCGATACGCTGCAGGTACTCACGTATAAAGAGGTGAACATCACCTCAGGCATCGTCAAGACTTTCGTTCACTTTCCAGGTCCCATCGGGATCTCTCCTGGATTTGATCCCAAAGATCAGACCATCGCTGCACTCGCCATTTCGCAGGATAAACGGTGCCTCATCGTTGAATTTCCTCGCAAGCAACGAGATGACCCGCGTGGCCGCGATTCCCCTGAAGGAGCATCCGATATAGGTGACTCTCCTAGCCTGGGCCAAGATGCGAACTCCGGGCCTCTACAAGAGATCCTTTCACGCCCTGCGGGCGTTTATGCTTTCGACCTAGCGCCTCTCGCTTTGGCGTTGTACTCGAACCTAGGGCTACGGATCTCGGGTGGGGTCGATATCCAGTCTGCTACACCTGGGGAGCGCGGGAAACGCAGGACTCCGTTAGAGGCGATACACGAGATCATTGGTACCGACGAACAATCAATTTCGGGCGTTAAGGTTATCGATGACACCGTGCTTGCTACGTTTCGTGACCTTTCGTATGATGTAAAAGAGGAGGCCCGTTTCCTAGATATTGCACAGCGTGCCTGGGTTTCCCACTTCCTCCCTGACTTTGAGAACGCATCAACACTGTTCGACTCAGTAAAGAGAATTGATACCTTGAAGTTCACGTGTAGCGTATGCACCCTTTTATGTAACATGAGATTGATATTGACATCATTACATTGATAGCAACTGGATGTTCTTGCGAAGTGGGCTCAGGATTCTCTTCGCCTTGAATATCTGAAACCGGTGGAAACATCACATGATTTTACTGTTGACCCAGCAGATTCATCTGGGTTCCGTGTCAAATCTACTACTTACAAATCAAAAATCAGACGTGATCAGGTATGGCCTTATTTTTTATCAGGTATTGTTATTGCCTTCAAGTTCATATGTTGATCTTCTCTAGAAAGTTCAAATTAACATTCAGGGCTCTAATGGAGCAAATTTCCATCTACATGGCATGACAGGAGTTGAGGGCCGCTCAGCCTCTATCATCACACCACATCTACTCAATACAAACAACAAAGTAATTGCCACTATCACATCTGTTGGGAGAGATGGCCCCACACAGGCTGAACTCAAACGGGCAGCCACAGTACTATCAATTCTACAGAACTCCTCTGATGTCCTTTCAGAGAATCCTTGGATCCAAAATTTCTGGTTTTCAACTGACAATGGGCAGATGACATGGCCTGAGACATGGTCATCAAAGGAGCATACTGACTCTTCTGTGGTCTCAGACTCACACACAAAAACTCTGAATCCATCTCAGGCTATAGCTGTTGAACACATGCTTTCTGACAAGGACTCTGACAGAATCATTCTTATACAAGGTCCCCCAGGAAGTGGAAAAACATCAGTTATTGCCAAGTTTGTTGAATTAGCCATCAGCATTGGCACTCCTGGGATCTGGCTGGTTGCACAGTCTAATGTTGCTGTCAAAAACATAGCTGAAAAGCTTGTGTCTGTTGGATTCACTGATTGGAGGCTATTGGTATCAAAAGATTTTCATCTTGACTGGTGATTACATTTAAATGATTTTCTATTGTTTTGACTTAACAGCTTTGTTCTAGGCATGAACATCTCTATGGCCAGAATTTATCAGCAAATCTCATACGTTCTGAGGAATTTTTGGGGATCAAGCCCAAGCATCTTTCCAATTGTCATGTCATACTTTGCACTCTAAGTATGATTTCTAATCACTGGCTTCCAAAGTTTACACGACATGTTCCCCTTCATACACTTGTTGTGGATGAAGCTAGTCAGATTGAGATAGGAGACTATCTCTCTGTCTTTAATTCTGCCCAACACTCACTTAGAAAAATGTGTCTAATTGGTGATGATAAACAATGTATGTATGATCATTCTATTTCTCTACTCAGGTCTGATTTGACTGCCTGCAGTACCACCTTATGGTCAAGAAGATCTTGGAAACCTTCAAAGTGTTTTTGAAGTGGAACATCTCAGGCCACATATTGTTTTTCTTGATACACAGTGTAAGTGGTTATACTTTTAATGTCTTGTGCAAAGGACTTAGTGGATTTTAGATCGAATGCCACCACAAATTGGTGACTTTATATCCAAGGCTGTGTATAATGGGGAGTTGAAGTCCAACCCTAACCATCCTATCAAGGATAATATTGTTGCCTGCAAACTCATAAATGCATCTGGCAATGAACAAAAGCAGGGTAGCTCCTTTATAGTGAGTTTCTTACTGTACAAGTGTTTTAGTCTTGATACTAAAAATATGCTAGAACCTTGCTGAATGTGAAAAGGTGCTCAGCATTGCCCAGCATCTTCAAGAGTCTGGCAAGAGCTATCGTATCATCACACCATATGATGGACAGAGGAATTATATTGAGCGCCAAATGGAAGCTGCAGGCTTGGATTGGGGGGACAAGTGTTTCAATGTTGATTCCTTCCAAGGTCTGTGGAACTTTATTTTCTTGTACTTAAAAATAATCTTATTACTTGGACAGGAAATGAGGAGGATTATATTATCATCTCTGTTGTCAGGTCTATGAAGATTGGCTTCTTGTCCAATCTCAGGAGGACCAATGTTATGTTGACTAGGTGCAAGAAAGGCATGTTTATTGTCTCTAGTCACAAATTCTTAACTGGCCCTGGAGAGGGTTCTTTGGTAGGGGCTCTGATGAAGCATCTTGAGGAGAGGGTAGGGGAAGCAGCTTGGCTGACTGCTCAGGAATTGGAGGAAGGAAAATTTTAATTATCATTTTTCAATACAGTGTATATAGTAGAGGTCCTACATGGGCCAGCTACATCATACAGGCTGTGTGATGTAGCTGGCTCATGTAGGACCTCCACTCTATACATATTTCTATTCATCTATCCAAATGTATACATACTTCTATGAAACATGAGTGTGTCCACATATATGAATTATAATCTGCTTGGCATGGATGTACTACCTAAAAGACATACAGCTTTCATATCTCTCATAGCATCTACAACTGCAGCTTGAAACCTCTCTGTTGATGTGAGAGAGCTAGAGAATTTTGATTCTATCCCAAATTTCACCATGTCAGGAGCAGCAAGATCTATAGAATGGTACTTCAATAAGACATACATGAAGGACAGGGTCAGACTTACAATTTATACCATACCCATCCTCATATGCAGCTCCAAATCTATATATATCAAGATGAATGACAACATCCTACACAACAGAGATCAGAGATCAAACATACCCAGTCCCACGGAAAAGACATCCAGCATGCAGCCCGCTAGTACTCAATTTCCATTCCTGACTGCGAGCAAAAAGTGGATCGTTAAACAATGCCACGCTCTCGTCATTTTTTAATATGTTCCGTAACCCCAATAGATGTCGGTCAATTCCTCGGCCAGTAGATGCCTGGCGAGTGAGGGAAGTATGTGTCTGAATAGCGCGGTAAAGAAGGGACGACCGAGTGTTCAACTGCAATCAAGCAAGTAAGAAGGTTGTCAAAGCGCAGCGTTGAAAGGGCACAGTACACACCGATGTCTTTGGATCCACCATAGCGAGAACGAAGGCCCTGCTATCCATCGTAAACGTCCTAATAGTCTCTGTCCGACCTTTATTGAACATCCTCGTCAACGCCGTTTCATAAGTTGCCGTAAACTCTCCGCGTGTCCGATACCATGCGAGTTGAAGTGCCATCTGGATGTAGGCATCAGGATTGAGTTTCGCTGCAACAAGAATCAATTGAGAAAAAGACCAAGGCGGTGCTGAACGGACGAGAAGAGCTCACCGGTATCCTTGATCCAATTCACGCCGTATTCCTCGAACCATAAAATGCTGTAATCAGAAGTTTGGATGATAGCCTCTGCTCGTGTGCGTGCCTCACAAATAGCAGAGAGGATCTTGTCATCGACGACCCAATCGAGACGTTCCCAGCAGTCCCTCGCCGAGCTCGGAGGCTCTGGTACGAGATCGTCGGCGACACTCTCCTCGAGCGCGTACTCGGCCATTAAACTGGGTACCAAGGCATCGAACGGTGAGTGCTCACCCATGGCACCCGCACGACCTGAAGGGTCAACGATAAGAGATAGTGTTTTGTCGAAAAAACGGTTGGCGACGTTTGAGGCCACGGATCGGACGGAGTGGAGGTGCGAGTTGAGGTTTTCTTGGGTGGTGCCTGAAGGCAGGGAGGTGTTGGGTGGGATAGTGTGTGTTTTGTTGTCCAGGCATAAGCACATGAGAGAGTGTATGATATTATCGTGTACTTTTCGGTTTTTCGGTGAGAGGGTCAGTAGGTACTGTAAGTTCTGTGAAAAGGAAGGAAGTGGTGAGCGCTAATGTAAGTCGGGATGTGGGGAGACTGACCGAAGCCCATATGTCTCTATCATCAGCACTGAGGACACCAATCTCCGGAGCTGCAGGTCGCGTATCTGCATCCATAGCTATAGCGCTAAGCCCTGCTAATATCTTTTTAGGATTTTGCATCACCCATCTTCCATTCAGGTCGTCGTAATCGTAAACACGCAAGGAGTAAAACCAGTTATTTACGGTGACTGTAAGGCTGAGTGCTGCGGGGTCGAGCGTCAGCGGACTAGAAGGTGAGTTTTCAGAAAGGGTGTCGCAGCCTCTGTGTGGTATGCGAGCCAGGTTGAACATTTTGGAAATATTATCTCTGAACCATATGCCTAGGGACGGAAACGTCAAACGGAGAGGACATGAAGAAGTATCCAACTGGGACGTGCCTATACGTGTAGTCTCCGGATATAGTTCTTGACTGGAATAAGCAATAAGGATGGAGAGTACACGGAGAATATACAAACATACCTATCAACTTTGTGCTTAAATTCCAACAAACGATACGCAAGCCAAGTCGCTCTCGTGAGCTGCCACTCCGAACAACCCTCGATAGACCTTGATCGCGACGAATGCTTTTCATCGTCATTGAAAGCCAACCACCAGTTCGAATTCACCAACAAGGGTGTTCTCCATTGCAAATACGCCTGCTTCAACCAAAAATTATCTTCTAGCCAGTTGTTCGGCGATTCTCTATCAAGAGCTTTCACGAGATAAGTTCGTGTTGAGATACGAAGAGAGAGAGGAGAGTACGGACCTTTCAATCGGTCTTGACAGACACTACCGATGCCGGAGGCAAATTCGTCTGCCCACCTTTCGCGAAGCGCGTATGCCTCGTCGAAAGGAGTCCCACCGCGCGATTCATCTTCCAAGAGAAAAGGTTTAATAGATGCCAGGTACTTGTCTAAGGTGCTTCGAAGTTCTGGTACAGGCAGACGAGGTAGCACGAGGGGTCGTGTAGGAAGGGTTTGTCGTGTGCTGGAGGTAGAAGACATCCGAACTTTTGAGTAGCAAGATACGCTTCTTCTAGAAGTGAGCATTGTTATATACGTCTGCCCATTGGCATAACGTGAAGGAGCGGAAGCAGTAGGAACAGGTAGGAACTAACTTGAGCTCGAAGGGGTATTTGCCTCTTTTAGGCGATCTTGGGTCATATAAAACTCGCATAGCCCGCGATGTCCTACCTACCAGCACTTCAATGCCGCCACGTATCCTACTGCTAGCAGTAGCTTCATGCGCTCTTTACTACTTGTACCTCTACGAAATTCACCTCCAAGTTTACCCTATCCTTAAGCATGCTTGGGATCAAAATCTAATCCATATCCCATTCATTCGTCCTGGAAACATTCATCATGACTCGGATTCCGCTCAGCAATTTGTGCCAATCAGTACTTCTACAGACACAGACGGAACCCCGCAACTGCAGCCGTTTACGCGACATATAGTCGCCGTTGGCGACTTACACGGAGATTACCCAAATGCTCTACGTGTCCTGCGCTTCTCTGGGGTTGTCGATGAGTTCGGAAATTGGACTGGAGACGCGGATTTTTTTGTACAGACGGGAGATATTATCGACAGGTGAGGGTGGTTCTCGTTAGAACGAACGGATTGATGATGGGATATGTTGTGGTATGTAGAGGAGATGATACCATTAAACTTTTTACCTGGATGGATCAACTTCGAGAGCAAGCCTTGAAAACGGGAGGTACTGTTTTGTCGCACCTAGGGAATCACGAGTGGATGAATGCTATCGGTGATTGGAGGTTCGTACTCTCTACACTTCAACTTTCCCTTTTGAACCAACTCTCCATCCATCCATCGCTACAGATACGTCTACCCTACCGAACTAAAAACCTTTGGCACGATAGAAGCTCGCCAACGAATGCTCTCAACAGGACGCATAGGTCGTTCTTGGGCATCAAACTACACCACCGCCTCCCGTCTCCCTCTCCATCCCTCTCTTGGCCCACCAAATACCCCCTACCCACCTCCCCACTCAATTCACTTCGAACAAGACCTCGACGGCGCAGAGTCACTCGAATCCTCCCACCTCCGTGAACTCGACCTCGAAATGGGACCCCTATCGCACTCTGCAATCTCTTTCGTGCATGGTGGTTTATCGCCTACATACGGGAACCTCTCGCCTTTCCCGACGAAGATTAACGAATTGTCGACTTCGCTTTTGAGGAAATTGCAGAGACGTAAACAGCCTCCGCCTCATCCTCCTAATCCTTACCCTGGATTGCCACCTGGTATGCGTTTCTAATTCGAATTATGAAAAGCGATGACCTTACTGTTTTCGTTAGATACCACCCCGAAAGAAGCTGCTCTCTATGACTCCAATGGTCCCTTATGGTATCGCGGCTGGGCACTCGAAACTGAAGAAACGGTCTGCGATGCAGTTGATAAGGTGCTTCAAGTAACAGGTACAAGACGAATGATTATGGGTCACACACCAGATTTTCATGTAAGAACCTTGATTTGATTCGTACTTTTTATCTCATCCCTGAGTGACTGACGGTTACTCCAATAGAATATCGTCTCGCGATGTAATGGCAAGATCATCATCATTGACACCGGTTCGTTTGTCTTCTCTTTGACCCGTTTACGACGTTCCAATACTTCTTACAGGTATCTCACACGCCTATGGCGGAGCGCTGTCGGCGCTTTCGATACATTACACTCTTACTCCTATCATAGATGAAGCCCATGTTGGAGCCCAGCAAAGATGGCTAGAGAGGGAAGTTGTCAGTGCATTGTACGTTGATAGACAGGAGGTTATAGCCGATGAGGAAAGGGAGGTTGTCGGCGATTTCTCTGGGTATTGAACTCATTTTACAGCCGTGTAATATTGGTAATTTTGGTAACTTATTTTAATTATATTCATTCGCCTTGCGCGCCCCAAACTGTGCCGGAATGTCTTCGCAAGAAAATGTATATTACATCCATCCGTAGAATACAAACTAATCAAGACCCCATGAAGGTAAAAAACAGAAACGCCCATACAAACAGAAACAAGACCCCCGTGAAAAGTAAAAAGAAAGAAAAAACGTCCACGTAAATCATACACGAAATCACTACCTCCAGCGAGACTTGGGTTTGCTCGCAGCAATCTCAACGAGTTTAACCTCTCTCTCCCTTTCATCCACACCAAACATCTGTCTCAAGCTATCGACTTCCTGAGACTTTTCCTGCATTCTCTCCGTGGCCTCCCGGGCATTATTTCGAGCAACATCCAGCGCTTCCGCTTCGGCATTCATTTCTGCTTGGGTTGTTTCGTACTTGGTACGCGCGGCGAGATACGCGGCTTCAGCCTTTTGGAACGCGGTTACGGTTTTGGTGTGTGCGGTATGTGCCTTGGCTTCGCGCTAAGGAGTGTTCAATAACCTGTTCATCCGTACTAGATATAGAAAAGACTAACCTTCACGGCACTCTGTTGAATCTTCTGCAGTTCGGAAAGTTGTTGCATAGCTACGGACAGAGCCTGTTTCTCGACTTTGCTCTCCTGCTTGATGATCTTGGATAAGCGTTTACCGTCTTTCGCTAAAGCGCAAACGTCATCAGCTGACCCCGGACGGTGTGCACGAAGACAACGACGAACCTTCAGCTTTGGCGATCTTAGACTTTTGTTTAGGGGTCAACGTCGCGTCAGCAGAGGCAGCTCTTATATGCAAGCTCTCATTCGGCTGAGCAGTAGCAGCCGGACCTGTTACACCAGCACCGTTGATAAAGGTCGAGCCATTGATAGGCTTCCCATCGACATTGGTGAAAGTGCTGCGTTTAGAGATGGATTGAGCGTGGCTCAGACTCGGACTGGAGCCGGCACGGGTATGATCGCCCCCGTTCGACCTGCTGCGCTGGACGGAGGAAGCTGACACCCTGGAAGAGACAGAGCCGGGCCTTTTCTTCCTAAGGAGAGAGGTCGAGCGAGCAGGTCCAGAAGGTGGGCTTATTAGGCCTGAGTCCGGCGGTAGGTCGGTAGCAGGCAACCAGCCTTGAGAGCCATTAGGATGAGCGGTTATCTGGTTAGCCTCGGCATCCTGAGTGTCGATGTGATCGTTGGGAGCAGTACTAGGCTCGTCTACCGTGCCTTTGATATCTGTAAGGGTATCAGCGACTGGCTCAGTAGGGCCATCCAGGATAGGTTGATCAGGATCCTGTTTTACAGACATATTGAAGTGAGCGAGCGGGGCGTCGAAGTAGATGCTTTTCTCGCTGGATGGAGTTGGGTCAACTGCTAGCATAGGTATGTGGAGAGTGCATTATGTTCGAAGCAAGGCAATTTATATCCTCCTCAGCAAACGTCATGATTCCCACGGATCAACGCCCTCCAGCTCCAAGGGCCTTCTCGATATAAATATTTACCACTGACAAGATAATCCGTGGCGCATGAGCTTGGAGCTACGTATTTCGCCAAGCCATGAATCAATAAATCCACAAATTTCAAAAGATATAAAAATTTCAAATTTTACCTTTCTTTTCATAGTCTGCAGTAACACTGAAGGCCGGAAAGTCAAAGCTAAGCCTATGGATTTGATGGATCACGTGGCGAATGCAGACCATTGTCCCCGGTGACGCCGAATGAAAATCAAAGAAGGAATCGCGGGTTTGCATGCCTATGTGGCAGGCAATTTTGGAAGAGGAAGTTAGGAACTGAAGATGACGCGCTCCATTGTCACCGTCAGACGCGCGCGTCCGTACCAGTAGACCCTAGCTTCGTACATTATCAGCGCAGCCTTCACCGATGTCACCTTTAGGCTTTCACATTCTAAGTATCTGAAAGTAAGCGTTAGCCTACTTTGACAGGGACGTAAACGAACATTAATGTCCTTTAAAAGGCACCCGTGAAGCCCTTCCCTTCTAATTGACAATCACGGAGACTCTCCACCCCGGCAACCTCGCACGCCTTCTCGCATCAATTCACTCTCACCCAACTCTCACCTGAGCCCTTTGTTTCGCTGTTCGAAGTGTTCCCATCTGACCGTATCATCATCTGACCCACCTACCATCAGCCTCAAGGCTGCATCGTGTACCCAGGGACAAATGAACAACTCTAAGTATGCTGCCCTTACAACTGCATACCATACATCGCTTGCGGCTTCCAACTGCCATGGCCCATTGTCAATGCCATCCGCTCTTTCGGTCATCGTGCATTTAACAAATCCTTTGTGGCGCGCGCCAATTCGCTACCGGACCGTGCAAGGAGACTAGAATTGTTCCATTGTTCCACCGGAAGCCTCGGAAAACATACGTCCTTCTACGGCTTTCTACGGTCAGAGATCTGATGGGAGAGGAAGGCCTCGAGGCAGATCATCCAGGGTCTCCTTTATTAACCACAGATCCATTTAAAGTAAAGCACTTGTTATTTTATTATTAGATCAAGAATAAACTGAGATAGATAATCGGAATCGGAATCGAAAGCAAAAGAAACGAGGCAGGAGGCAGGCAGGGCAGACAAAAAAGATATGCGAAATGTTATGGAGTGGAGGGTTCTGTGATGATCATTTATGTACAAGGCAGCCTAATAACCAGTCGAATTCCAAGTCAACTCCTAAGAACGATGTATCAACAAGAACATGAAAACAAGCAAGAAAAGCATGTCAACTATCAACAAGAGCAACAGTGCGCATTTGTGAATTTAAAAGCAAAAAGCATATGGCGGGTAACAAGGAGTGCATCAGAAACGACCAGTCGAAATTCTATAGCAGTAATACACTGAGGGAGCGAAATCAGGGAATCAGGAATCAGGAGAAGGGGAGGGAGTCAATATAAAGATATGCACAAGACGTCCGAATTGAAGAATGAAGATGCTCGACGTCCATTGATTGAACGAAATATATAGGACCAATGAATAGGAAGCGCGAATTCGATAGGCAGCGCATTTGAGGAAATTAGCCAAGGAGAACGCTAGTGTCTGGTGGTGATACACGCTCGTCCAAGCGAACTATCCGAGATAGGGGAACCAATAGATGGATGAAAGAATGGAAGACAGAGAGGAGTATGATAGAGAATCGAATCAAGAAAAGAGAAGCGAATGTGATGGGCCGCGAACAGAAGATCTGTCCGGTACCCCAGGAGAAAATGCCTTGAAAATGAATGTGAATGATGGTGATTTGCAGTTGGGAGTGATGATGGGAGATGATGAGAATGAATCAAAGGATAGACTGTAGTAAGGGACCAAGATTTTTGAATGAATGAATGGAGTATGCAGAGGTAGTGAATGTGGAAGTGGGAGATGGAAAAAAGGAACTAGAAGTACATGAATGGGAAGGGAGATGGGAAATTTGAGACAGTGAAGGAATGGCACAGATTGTCGGTAAACAGATGAGTAGAGCACACGGAAATAATACGAAAATTATTCCAACAACAACGGAAAGGAAGACGGAGATAGATTCAAAGGAACGCGCAAAAGATGTTTTCAGATGAGCAGAGTAAATGGTTGTGTAGGTTCGACCCAAGGTAGTGAGGCCGCGAAGGAGAATAGGTTTCTCGCAAAAGAATGAATGAATGCTAGAGATGAACAGATACGAGAGAAGGTGGGGTAGGACAATAGCTGTTGTGTCCACATCCGTCGACGCAGACTAGTCCCAAAAGAGGGAGCAGTGATAATACACAAATTTGGACGCAAACCAGCATCCTTGGCGATATAGTACAATGAAGGCAACCAAAAGTGCCTTCAAGCTAACTGGAACGCACTTCCCAGCTTTTCCTCGCACTCTTCAGTTTCTTCGATATCTGCTTCATCCCCACGAGGGGGGACCAGACTACCAAAAGAGATCTTTCTAGAAGGAGCCAAGCGCTTCACTCGACGAAGCGTTCTAATTTTGTGAGTGGTGTCGCCGCCAGTCACGGAAGAAGATGGGACGGGAGTAGGAGGTAATAGAACCGATGAGGAAGCAATATGTAGGTGGGGTAACTCGTCGCCGAAAATACTTGGATTCCTTTGTAGATTCATCCTCATCGGGGGAATGGCAGACTGTTCGTCACCCGCGCTCGAAGAAGCCGCCACTGGTGTCGGAGGCGAAGGGGAAGCAGATGGCCGGCGCGACTTGGGGGATTTGCTCTTCCCGTCAGTCGGTGAGGAACCTTTGGCCTTCACCTTTCTCGTCTTCGTCGCCTTAGGCGTGGGGGGAGAAGACTCGATCTCCTTGTTCACCTTACCCCCAGGCCCTTTTGCCTTCTTCTTATCCCTCAGCTTCTCTTCTTCATCGCTCGATGGGCAAGGGCTGACATTCATCTGCTCCCTGCTGCCAGCGCTGTACAACTGCGCATATATCC
This sequence comes from Neonothopanus nambi, assembly GCA_003987895.1. Lineage (NCBI taxonomy): Eukaryota > Fungi > Basidiomycota > Agaricomycetes > Agaricales > Omphalotaceae > Neonothopanus > Neonothopanus nambi. Next base: position 15,803 of record RCHF01000015.1, read on the forward strand.
CACTCGCCCTCTTCTCTTTTTCCTTCTCTCTCGCTTCCTGCGCCAACGTACCGTAGGAAGGTGCTCGCTTGAAGGTTTGTCGTGTAGGCGGCGGGGTACGGGCAGACACAGAGGGGAAGGGGTAACCGTCCTTGGGCGTTGCGGAGTACGAGGGAGCACAGAAAGATTCTGAACGTCTGACACGCTGAACAGGACCGGGAAGATTGGACGGAAGGAGGCTAGATTTCAGCTCCCCATCTCCAGCGCTGAGCATCGAGCTGTCACTCGAAGTGAGAGACGATGGGGAACGTCTGAGCACGCGAGAGTTGGCGGCGGAGGTAGAAAGTGAAGAGAGAGTAGAAGAACTTGGGGTAGAGGGACTCATGAGGGAGGGAACGTGTCCTGGACGAGGGGGAGATGAGGTGCGGCGGCTCGTCTGGTTGTTAGAGGCCTGGACCTGGGAATGTGCGCGCGCTCGGGACCGTGTATAGGGATGATATGATTGGTTGGAGATGAGACTGTCGGTACGCTGCAAACGAGTGGAAAGTCTAGATAAAACACGGGAGGGTCAAATGAGAAAAGTACGTGAAAGGACAGAGGTACAGACCGATTAATACTATCGTTGTTCTTGCTATCGTCCGTATTTATAAAGTCCATGCTAGATTGGCGGTAAAGGGGGCGCCTTCCTATACCCATAGAGCTCCTACGGCCTAGCCCCGAATTAAAATCACTGTCAGTAGAGTAACAGGAGATATTATCATTTTCGTCGATGGCACCCTTACGGGGTGTCTCTTCTTTGGCGCGTTGACGAGCGATCTCGATGAGCTTGACGCGGGTAGCGCGTAGAGAATGTTGCCATTCGACGGGACCTTTAGCTTCGGCTACACCACGGGCAATCTTATCAAGAAGGTTTGAAGGAGGGATAGGGCCATTGAAAGGAGTAACGAGGTGAGAAGGGAGGGCATCGAGTGTCTAACAAAGAAATCAGATATTTTCTTTGGATAAGATGAAGATACATACCCTCGAAAGAAGTAAAACTTGATCTGGCTTCCACTCCGAGTCACAATCCTCCCCAACATCCTGATTTGAGCTATTCCAGCTATCTGAGCTTTTTCTGTTGCTACTGGCGAAAAGCCAAGACTGGCAAGTCGGAGAACCACAAGCGGAAGACCTTGGAGTATGAGGAGACGATACGGAAGCTTGCGAAAGCACAGAAGAACGACGACGAGGAAGCGGGGGATGGGGGAGAACGATGGCGAGCCCAGAAACGCGATTCTGGCGTCTTGAGCTCATCTTGGTGGTGGGGGAAAGGAAATGAGGAAGTGAATTGGGACACGGTCAACACGTGTTATGAATTTCCATCTCTTTGTTTTTCACTGTCGGAGTTTAAATTATATCTGCCAAAGCGTGCCAAACCAAGACTCGCTTTTCGGGGATAACGCCCGATCTAGATCTCACTGTATTCCTCAGTAACTACATACCGACTCTGGACAGAGAATCCTTTCGTACACCGCAGCACACTGCGGAACTTGGAGACGTCCAAAAGGAGTGGTAATACAAGGTATACTTTATTTTGCAACATATCGTACTCCCGGCGGAGCAAGCAGGTTCACCGCTGCTCACCGAAAAGTGCATAGCAATGACGACGCGTGAGGAGCGAGGACACGTCCACCCAACAACAGATCTCTGCCAAAATCGAGCATGGACTCCCGCACAAACAGTTCTAATCACCGTCCAGGACAGGATGAAACTGTCACGATGTCAACTAGTCGAGTCAACAGAATCAAAAGGAGCCGCGAGATTCATAAGGATTCGTACCTCTGAAACTGATGTGATCCTCGTGGCCCGCCCTCCCGTTCTCACTGGATCATCCAATGGGCTTTGGGAACTCTAAACATAGCAGTCGCCGTGAAAGAAAAGGAATACCACGTACATACATACCGAGAATATGGAAATAGATGCGCCATTATCTGTCATCTGTCGCCCCTAACACCTCACACAGGAGTATAACGAGAAAATTGAAGCCCACGACACTCGAGTCAAACATCGCCGCCGTTCCTGAGTTTTGACGCTGAGCGGAGAAGCGTGAATATGACAAACCCTTTGACTTCGAGACATCGAGTCACAGAACCTCATTTGGACCAGGTTGCGATCATAAGGAATTAGAGAGCATACGGGGAACTCAACTCAACCATATGCGGTCCCGATACCAAAACAATGTGAAATCCCGCAAATACACATGTTCGAGGGTGACAATTCCAGCACAAAAGCCGGTATGAATTTGGTAGGCATTAGACCTGTAACGAGGGATCTGTAGGGGTGAGGTGTTACGACGTAACATATAGATTCTTATGATGGCGCCTCGTGCGCGAAATGAAAATAACAGATATGCTCCACGCCATTTATGTGCAAATTTTGACTTCACACTGAGGGAATAATATTTCTGTATACATTCATCTCGATGTCAGCCACAAGTGTTCTATACTTTTTTGAGCCGTTCAACGTCAGAATCGTCTTCATAGTAAGTGGTTTGTCACGTACTATAGCGTAGAAAATTTGAGGAGACATTCTCAATGTTCTGAATTCCCTTCTGCCATATACTTCGCCTCAAGAGCCTCTAACTTTTCTACCCTCTCCTTCCGCCGCTCCGCAAGTTCAGCCTTCCTTTGCTGGATGAGAACAGCCGCTTTTTGGTCCCATCTCCATGCCCAGTACCCTGCATAGCCAAAGGAACCCATAGCAATGGCATGTCCAGTAAGATCTGTACGCCCAGCACCAAAGGTCCTGGTGAGCCCAAAGGTAGTACGAATGTAACGGGGTAACACGCACTATCAAACAGGTTGCGTTTCTGAATCCCAAGTTGACCGAACCTAGCGGCCAGTCCAAACAGGGAGAAGCCAAGAATATTTGCTAGCATCGACATAGCGAAGGTGAATGGGTTGGCCTGCTAATTCAGCTTGAAGCGCTGCCGGGCCCGCTCGAAATTACAGTGGTTGTAGTGTGTGGGTACGAGGGTAAACACAACCACATAAGCGCCATTCTCATGCTCATGCGCTCAGCGCCTATTTTACCTCCTTGCCTTGCAATCGCCATCACGCGAACTACGTGTGTCGCCACTTATTCTTACAGAACGTATCTCGCAATATAGAACGAGAAAATGCAATCCGTTGAAGAAAAAATTACCATCGCTAAACAAAAGAAGGATGAAGCAGATCAGGCTTTCAAAAACGGAGATATAAAAGCAGGTATGTAAGATGCGTGGATGCGTGTAAGTTGTCCTCCTGTAACTGACAGAAATCGGAACAGCTTTGAGTTCCTACCATCTAGTAAATACCTTTATTAAGGTTATGGTTCTTCGGTGGCGTCTGACGGATTCTTCTTCCCATGCAAGTCGTTGGTGCATCTGCTAGGATTGGACAAGTAAGTTTCACATCGAGCGAATAGATTCTAGCTGTTGATTAGCTGCACCTTCTAATTGACTGTTCCAGGAGTGCCTTGCAGTCAGTAGGATTAGCGGCGCCGACGCCACGGCCTAGGGAAGGCGAGCCAATAAATGAGAAAACCGAGGTGTGTTCGATTCTGAGAAGTCTCCAGAAAAGGACTCATCTGTCATTGTCCTTGTCCTTGCGTACGCACCGCTTTTGATACAGGTAGATGAAATCGTCGAAAAGATTTACGCAAACATGTCTGCGTGTCACATGAAGAATGGTAACTGGAAACGCGCACAAGAAACTGCAGAGAAGGTCAGTAAGATGCTATTGTCCCTGCCTTGTGGTGCCTTGACATTATGATATACAGGCGCTAGCGAAGAACGAGAAAAACTATAAAGCCATGTTTCGTAAAGCAAAGGCCCTTGGCGAACAAGGGTATCTCACTAGATGCTACAAGCAGTTTGATGAATTGAAAGAGAAGAATCCTTCCGGTAGGTTGACTAGACATATTCGATTCCATATAAGTATTCTTAGTTACAATTGTTTGTTTAGATGCTGCTCTTGTCGATGCGGAGGTTGCCCGTTTTAAAGCGATCGATGCTGAACGCGAGAAAGCCCACAAGCAGAAATTGAAGGGTATGTGGAATTCCTCATAATGTCAAACATATCAATCATACTCGTTTACTCACAGGTTTCTTGAATCGGGAGAAAAAGTCGGAAATAGCAGCTTCGGAGGCGTAAATATTCAAATATCGAATTTCGGGATCAAGGCGACTGCTTTCTTACACTTTTGTACACATATTTCATAATGCTTCATACAAATCTTCAATGTATACATCTAATTCCCATTCACGCACTGTATAGATACCGCTACCTACCATCTGTCGTGATCTTTATGTATTAAAGATTCCCATTACTGATTCTCACTTCAATGTTACAACATCGGTGTTGACGAAATGCTTGATGTCGAACCCTTCTTCTGGCGATTTGACTACCCCCGCCTTCTCAAGGACACTAAGTCTTGGTGGTAAGTACCGGGATATCAGGTACTGAAAGGGGAAGACTACTAACGTTAGAGTTTCAGTGATAACTTGCTGAGGAATCGCTAGGCAATCCTCAGGATATCCCACTGTCTTCATCCACGCCTGTGTGTGAAATACTCATTAGCATCGCGAGAAGGAAACGGTGAGAGAAACATACCTGAATATCTTCCTCTGGGTAACCAAACGCAGATTTAATAAATTCCACGTTCTTCTCTACACGGCTCTCCTTTGAGTCGAAAGAGCGGACATAATTCGACAGGGTAGACAGAAACTCTTTCAATGCTTCCGTGGACGTGGAAGGTTGAGCGGCAATGAGCCAGGAAGGCCAGGGAGTGGGAACTGAACCAATCTATTGAAGTCATGCAGGCGGAGAAACGAAGGAAAGGTAGGATCCACACTTACGAAACGGACTTCCCCAGCATCGAGGAAAGGCTTGGTGGTAAACCATTCCCACATGAAGGCACTAGTAGAACCATCATTGACTGAGTTAATTAATCCTCGAATATCGTTATTGACTAAAGTAAATTTAGTGGCGGTGGCTGTATATGACAAACAGAGCACTGACTTTGGAATTTCATGCTCTCCGGCGACCAGCCTTGCTGGAAACCCATTACATATGCCATAGTCTGGCTTCCACTAGAGCGAGAATCAGCGCGAAATCAAGGCTTTGCTCAAGAATGAGACATGCCTTCCGAGGCGAGAGATACCTATGGTTGTATCTTTGAGGTCGCTGATGCTGTTGAATTTGCTGTCCTTGCCTGTGATGACGGCCCTGTCCAAAATGCCAATGAAGTGGAGGTCCAGTATCAAGACCCTTGGCGGTGACATACCAATTAAGAAGAGTGGACACATAGCTTCCTACGAGCTTATACGCTTTCGACCCGTTGGCGATTCCCGATATGAGGGGATCCGTCAGAGCACTATCTCACCCACCGTTGAACGACTGCTCTTGTCATTAAAGGGATCTAAGAGACTTGCATCGCTACATCAATCTCGTCTTTAGTGAGACGAGAAATTAGTTGTCCAGTTCCACCTGTGCATGTTTCAGAAGAAGAACACAGTATCGAAAGAAGAAAAACTCATTTACTTGGACATTCCACCAATGTGAACGTACGACCTTCGTCCGCTTGGGCAAACTGAAGGAGGGGAGAAGAGAAATGTTCTCGTACTGCGACCGATGATAGTCAAAAGTCTGGTCAGCAACATGAGGATGCATCGGCAATGGACATGAGGCACCGTATCCAATTCTTAGAGGCATCGATATGGACGTCACTTGGATATGTTTCCGCTCTCACGTAAGCTGCCTCGAGTAATTACACTGTCACGTTTATTCTGTGACATTAGTCCCGTGATCTGTGACGCAGGCGCGTTCCTCCCGTCCACTTGCCGGACCGGAACGTTTGTTCTTTTGAATCCAAACACTTTGAGCGCCCTCAGCTGGCCTTCAACTAGATTATAGTCTTCTCATCGTCATGGGTGGTACGCAGCTGACTTTGGCCATACTGAAGGACTACTACCCCGTTGTGCAAACACTACGACTATACCTAGAAGACGTGCTCGAAACTCCTGCGGCGTCCGCAGACACGGATGACGGACGAACGTTCTCATTCTCTGACTTGCATATATCTCAGGAACTAAATGCTTTTCTCGATGAATCATACGTTGCGGGATCTCCAGTTACCAAACGTTTACAAGTATATCCCCAACCAATGGTCGATATGCGGGAGGTGATAACCCGTCCGAGTCTGTCTAGTCTATACCAAATGCTGATACTGTGCAGATTATAGATAGATCTCAAGAAATACTCCTCAAAAGTAAAGCCCCGTCCAATATCATTACCAATGGCTATCGATTGGTGCGAACGGTTGTCATGTTTTCGTTCAAATTCTGAAGTATGTCTTGAACAGGGGTCGGAGAGAGGCGAGCAATGGAAGAAGCCTATGTCGCGTAGCGGAATAACGAACTACTTCGTGAATACAATTGTCACCGCTCTTCAAGCGCCAGAGTGGGAACTCCTACTCCAATGGTACGTTAGTGCCAGCATTCCGGGTAATTTACTCAAGAATGAGGGTTATAGTATCGGGGATGATGCTATGGTTCATCTCCTCACTGAGACGTCTATTTTCGTGTCCTTACCAAATGACTGCCTGTGTCAAATGACTGGCCAACACTTGATGCATATAGTGGCTAATTCTAAACGAACTGCAAATGTCGCCGAACAATCGACGAAGGCACGTACTAGCGCTAAAAGGCATTTGCCAAATGCTCCAGGCTCGGGAAGACCCTCTAAGCGTTTGAAAATTGATGCCTCTGGCGGCCTCGGCAAGATGTCCCAGCTCTTCAAGACAGTGAAGTGAGTGCGGCTATTGTCGCATCTGTCTGATTACACTGAATATTCCCCAGGCGTTCCCCTGTGGACGCGTTATTTATTCGTCCAAGGCTGTTCTATTCCCGCCCAACGTTCATTCCTAACACACAGCAAATCATAGTGGGCTTACCTCCTAATCGTAAGGTACAGACTTCTTATTCCTTCATTCTCTCATTGTTCTGGAATGATTACAGACATTTTGAACAAACTTAGCCCTTCGTATCACCCCCAGAAGTCCGGCATGACTCCTGAGAACCAGCCTCATAAACAATTTGAAGGAGCCCGACGACTAGCGAAATACATTTTCCCAAGACAGTATGGTCTGGCAAGTCCCTTTCTTTTTCAAGTCTCGAAATGGGAAATGTACAAAATACCCGACTTTGTGGATAGAGACCTGGAAATAAAGGCACAGCTTATCCTCATTTCACACATGTGACACCTGTCTTGTCTAACGCTTAGCTCAGAGCCTTGGTCCCTGCAAAACGCCAAAACGACTGAAGGAGACGCTCCCTATATTGGAGAAGCTGATATGGAGACACGGGAAGTGCAGATATAAGCTTTTACGCGACGTCAGTTGTCCGTCAAAGGTATAGTGCTATTCACTGTTCTAATGGATCTTGCTGAAATTTAATTTACACTTAGGTAGCGGGGCCATCAGCGTCAGATACATTGGACAGCAGCATCATCTTGGTCAATCGAGCTCTAATTCCATTTCCTCCTAAGTATTAACATCACACCTCAGGAGTTAATGTCCGAACACCTATCACAAGTGCCGCGGTCACAGAACTCTTCTAGAACACGACTCTCCTTGGGTTCGGCGGGCAATTCGACACTTCCCTTTAGCACGTCTCAGGCCCGTGAGACCCGAAATAAGCCTCGCTTTGCCGAGTTTTGCTGCAGCCATGATGAAGTGTGTACTCATTCTATGCATGTTTACTTTGATTCTGACTCGAAGGATAGGTGTATCGTTATGTCGTTCTCGTGACTAAGGCTGTCATTCCGAAAAGCTTCTGGGGCTCCGCAGCTAATTTCCGAACCGTTTGTCGACGTGCGTTCACAGATCGTGCTTGTTGAATCGTAATTGACATGTTCGATGCAGATCTAAGGGACTTCATCGGCTGTCGTCGATATGAAACCTTAACCCTGCATCATGTACTGCAGGGATTCAGGACGTCAGACTGCGAATGGCTCATGCCTCCAGGGAATGGGCAGAACCAGGATAGAGTTTCTGTGTCAGACTCACTTAAGCGACGAGAACTATTAGAAGATTTCATATTTTGGTTTTATGATTCTTTCGTAGTTTCACTGCTCCGGGTGGGTCCTCTTTGATTTCAGCTTCAACGTTAACCCAGAACTCACACTATCGCTAGACTACGTTCTATGTCACGGAATCTGCCGCCTTTCGGAACCATGTGTTGTACTTCCGATTAGACGACTGGGAGTTACTTTGCGCTCCTCTCATTGAACGGCTGACTTCCGGGACTTTCGAGAAGATGTCACAGACAGATGCAATCGAAATACTTCGCCAGCGTCAACTAGGGTTTTCCTTCGTTCGTTTGCTACCAAAAGAAACTGGCGTTCGCCCTATTGTCAACCTACGTCGGAAGCAATCTTCTAAACCGGTATTTTTACCCGTGTCTCCTGGAGATTTCAGATCGGCTCATGTGTGATTTACCGAACAGGGCCAGTTTTCGCGGGGTGAAAAATCCATCAACCAAATCTTGCAAGCAGCCTTCTGCATTCTTTCATACGAGAAGGTAGCCTTTCCATTCCTTTCACTTTCCTTCGTTACAGCTCCCCTTCCTTCCAGGAAACTCGACCTCATCTTCTAGGCGCTTCTATATTCAGTGCCGATGACGTTTATGGGAGGTTGAAGGCGTTCAAAACGAGACTCTCTTCTCAATCCTCTAATGGGTCATTGTGAGTGATCTTGTCCTTGCTTAAGTATACCAAAATGAACACAGTGCAGACCGAAACTTTACTTCGTGAAGATGGACGTTCAGGCTTGCTTCGACACGATAGAACAAACGAAGTTGCTTGAGATCTTGCGTGAACTGATCTCTGAGGTGAGTGTCATTGTATGCGGATTGACATCTGGACCTCAGATTGGTTTTTCAGGACGGATATATGACTCAGCGTTTTGGACAAGTTAGTTCTGTCGCAGGTAGAACTAGGCGGATGTATTTGAAGAAGGCTATTTCTGATGGCAAGTGTACTCAACGTTTTGGTGACGGTTGTTCAGTTCTCATAGCTTGTTCAGATGACCACCCCCATTTCTTGAGGTATGCAGCCGATTTGGCAAAGTCGCTGCGTCATATCATCTTCATAGATCAAGTGATTGTCTGCGATTTTGAGCGATTGCAACAACTCATCTTTTTGTTATAACAGACCATCTATCCTGTTTCAAAGAGGCAGGAAATACTAGAGCTTCTGGAACAGCATATCACCGATAATATTGTTAAGGTACGCACGCCTCTAACATCACACCCTCCAAATCTTTATGGTTTCATAGATCGGAACAGACTACTACCGTCAGATTGTGGGGATACCTCAAGGGTCTATTCTATCCACTATATTATGCTCTTTCTTCTACGGGGATCTGGAGAGACGCCATGAAAACTTCTCCAATGACCCGCAAAGTGTACGCCTTTGTTTCCCAGTTCGACACATCGCTTGCGTAGTGACAGAACTCCCATAGCTCATGATGAGACTGACTGATGATTATCTCTTCGTCACCACATCTCTGAATAAAGCCAGAGCTTTCTTGGACATGATGAACCGAGGTAAGTGAGATACCTCGTTTGAAGATTCCCTGCTGACCTTTCGCAGGCCACCCAGAATATGGTTGCTTCGTGTCCAGAGATAAAACATTGACCAACTTTGACTATGATGAACAAGTATTAAATGTCACGCTGCCAACCCAGCAAGGTAAGTTAGTCCCTTGTCATATGGCTATGAGTTAGTCAAAGTGTCCTGCAGCATTTCCTTGGTGCGGGTATTTAATTGGTATGAAGGACCTGTCGATCTCTGTCGATTACTCTCGATATGGTAGCTTCTGTAAGTAATTGCTATCCGCAGTATCTGGTTGCCACTAAAGGTCGTTTAGCATTGAGTGATACCTTGACTGTTGATCACAGGCGTCGAGCTGGTGTATCGTTCTTAAGCAAGATGCTCCAGTAAGTATCGCCTAAACTGCTCACATGTTGATACTCATCCGGGGTTTGGTTTAGACTTGCAAAGACCAGGAGTCATGTTATTTATTCGGATTCATCTCTCAACTCAGATCATACAGTCCATCTGAATATCTATCAGAACTTCCTGCTTTCCGCTATGAAGATGCATGCCTATCTCCGCCATTGGGGCAAAGCGAGAAGGAACAGTCAATTCATTGAACGTGCGATACTATTCCCTTCCGAGTGATTCTCAAGTTTGCTGAACATCGTTATTTTAGATACGGTCAAGCAGATGGTAATCTATTGCTATGCGTCTGTACGCAGCAAAGCCATGAACAGAATTGCAAGAGCCAATGGTGCATGCGTGAAGATCCAGAAGCTGGATGTCGTATGGTAGGGATCCAACCCTAGCTAATTGTTCTGTCTTTTATATTGAATCTATCCGCTCTAGGCTCGGTACACATGCATTCCATGCCGTGCTATCCCGCCGACCTCATCGTTATACATCTTTGCTCAAGTCGCTAGCTTTCGAACTTTCTCGTCCAAAACATCGACCCCGGCTACGTCGTTTCCGAAAATTAGTGAGAGAAGGCCTTGAAACCCTAGCACATATCGAGCTGTAGTAGCACCCACATTATTACTCTTCATGAGGACCTTGCATGTAAGTTACATACTTGTGGTGCTCAATTTACGTGATGTTCGGGCGGTCAGATGTCCGAAAAGCCGAGAATCTGAATTTGAACTGCAATGGTCATCAGGCGTTGCGCAAGCAGATTTGTTATTCTGATTCATCATTCACCCTATCTCTCTCTCTATCAACATTCCATCCCCAGGCTTTCTGTTTACCATTATAAAGGCCACATTACTACACCCCAGGTTTCGTTTTCACGATCAAGCATCATGTCTGAAACGGGTTTCTACTCTCTGAAGGCTGAGATGCCTGGCAACAAGACCTACGACTTTGCTGACCTCAAGGGCAAAGTCGTTCTCATCGTGAACACGGCGTCCGCATGGTGTGTCTTCTATGTTCCGAATTCATGACACCAACCTAACTTTGTTTCGTAGTGGTTTCACTCCTCAGTACAAAGGTGTGCAGTGTACTTCTCATCGTTTATCATCGGTAGTTGAGATTCTCTCCTATTCAGGTCTGCAGGCTCTTTATGACAAGTACAAGGACCGTGGCTTCATCATTCTCGGTTTCCCATGCAACCAGGTGCGGCATCGCATAGCTTCTTACATACACCTTCGTTGATGTATTCTGACATTCATTCACCATCATTCGTCCCACATGTATAGTTCGGTGGTCAAGAACCTCTCGACGACGCTGGCGTCGCAGAGTTCTGCACTGTTAACCACGGCGTTACTTTCCCTCTGATGAAGAAGTCTGATGTAAACGGAGATAAGACAAACGAAGTCTTCAAGTGGTTGAAGGCTGAAAAGTCAGGCATTTTGGGTCTTACCCGGATTAAGGTATGGGCATCCACTCTGAGTTTATCTTCCGGTCATACTAACTACACTATTTATAGTGGAACTTTGAGAAGTTCCTCGTCGACAAGCAGGGCAGAGTCGTTCATCGTTGGGCATCCACAACAACGCCAGAAGCCATCGATGCTGAAGTGGCCAAGTTGCTTGATTAGTAGGCAAAATGTATACCTATCTGAGTGTAAATAAATATACAATGAGTAACAGAAAAACAGACGTATAAAGAACGTGAAGTATCTACTCTTCTAAGGAAGACGATAATATCGGCCAAGAAAACAACACAAGGACTCGCAAGGGGCGTGAAATAATGAACCATATGTCATCGATGATGATCCTTTACTTGTATTCTAAAATTTAGTCCACGAGTGACTCCAATGGCAAGTGTAGATCACCATGAACTCCCAGCAAAGACAATCATCCGGTAAAGTAAGCACCCAGGAATGTGAGAACAGCGCCGCGATATAACACAGACCATCCTTCTTCGGCATTGATTTTTTTCACAGCATCTATGAGCCCTTTATATGGGTCAGTTTCGTCCCGCAATCTACAAAATAGATGATTGTTAACATCTGTAAAAGGGAAGTAGAGAGAATACCCGACTTGACTACGACAGCATCCGGTTCGTTGTCGAGAGATGCACTGACTGTACCCTTTTCAGCATCTACGATGTCATCAGCTTGTCCAGCATCTGTTTGTAGGGGAACGCCATAGGTGCGTTGAATAGCAAGACGGGTAGTAACCACCTCGAGAGGAGCGAGAAAGACTGTCGCAAGAAGAGAAGCAAGAAGGCTCAAGCCCAATCGTACAAAGAGCTCGAGCTCCAGGGTTTGCGGAATATACCTTCCCAGTAACAACCTGTTTACAGGCTGCAAAGCCAGCATACAAATGAGCAGGTTTAATATGAACGCTGGGACGAGGCCAGGAATGAGATAAATGGTCCAAGGCTTCTTCCGCTCATACTCGGTGAATAGCAGACGAATGGATTCTCGTGGTTTCCATGATCCAAGTTCGTGTGTAGTTGTGATTGCCCTGCGGAGAAAAAATCCTTTGGCATGAGCTTACAATTGAGTTGGAGAACAAGGTGAAAACTTTACCTGTACACAGTCACCATGATAGGCAGGTAGAACATCGAGTAAATGAGTGCTGATTTGAGCGAAAGGCCGGAGGTGGAAGGTGAAGGGTGCATGTAAAGTCGGGGGATACCATATGGATTAAGAATTGTGAGCAGACCGTATAGCAGAGTGGGCACTACAGGGATACGAGATCGGACTGAGAGAAGTGGCCATAAATGAATAGATTCGCGCACTTATGCCTTTGCTTAAGCCCCCGACGCCCTATAAAAATGAAAGTCAGCAAACGCGAAAGGGGTGTCATTATCCAAGTTCCCCTACCTGCATCCTGTAAACCCTCTTGAACATCCCAAACAAAGTCGGGGATTGCCTGGGCTCTCGGTTGGTGACGGTGGTATTACTATCGCCAGTTCCAGACTCGCCACTTTCTCCATCCAGCTGAATAGGTGCTTTAGGATCATAGCTCACTCGATATCTCACGAGAGAGCCTGTCAAAGGAACGAGAAAAACAACGGAGAGTAAACCAGCCATGGTCTACGGAGAAGCGTCGAAGGGAAAAAAGAAAGGAGATGGTTCGACAGTGATCTGAATATCAGGTGTCTGGGATTGATATTGGTAAGTTCCTGGTTGTCTCACCGTGCCCGATGACTATCAACCCTGCAAGTGCCGAAGAAAAAGTGAGAAAGAACACCAGGAAGTCGGGAACTAGAACATAAAACAAGGCGGATGAGACTCACTGAGGTCCGTCACAAGCTCCTGGTTGGGTAGTATTCACGGCCGCAAACTAGGTACGTAGATGTTCAATAGTACTTGATAGCTCGTCGTCAAGACTGGAACGTGTTGTCTGGCAGCATAAGACATGCAAGAGGCTAAGAAGATCAGGTCTCGATACATACCTTGATTATTGCCGTGAAAAAGATGACAAAGCAGCACTAGACCGTACAAAGGCCGTAAACCCAGCTTGGACCTCTGCGGGTACAAGCTGACCTCTACACCTACATTCTAGTCTATGCTTTAGGTACTCTTCAGCTGGGATTTGTCAAGATCAGACCCTCAGGTTTGCCTCAAGAAAACTGTCAAGACTACAGCTGGCCCCATCACTATGAGACGATAAAAAATATTACAGGAATCACTTCCCATGGCCAACGTGGGGATCGAACCCAAGACCTTCGCGTAATAATTTACATCGAGGAGTGTATATTAGCACGACGCTCTAACCAACTGAGCTAGTCGGCCATGGATGTTGCTCCTGGCTGTCATATTCCTGTCCCGGGACTCTCATGAGTCTGGCTACATAAATCCTCTTGAGCAGCTAAATTCTTCGCCTACGCACAGTAGCAACGAGTCAGAGGATTTAAAGAGAAGTCAGAGTCGTTCTGACTTGGTTCTGACTTGGTTCTGACATTGTCCGTGCCTCTGTGAGTTGTATGAGTAAGCGAGGCGGGCCGTGTTTGCCACTTCAACTTTGAACTCCACCTCCTTTCACCAGCGCCTTTTCCTCAAGGATCCAACATGCCTGATGCAAGTCTTTTTTATCTAACTGACGTTCTGTACACTGATCTAAGAGTTCTATAGAACGACAAGCTTGCACGAGATATCTTTGGAGGCTCAGACTCCGAGCTTTCCTCTGATGAAGACGAGGGTGCGTGGCGGCCTCTTGGTCTTACACTTATATCTGCACCTAAAGAGAGAAAAAATGCTCATTTTATGTCTCTGAACGATAGCCAATCACAACCGTTCTCGTCAACGTTCTCCAGTTGAGCAGAGGACATACGACGACGATGTTTCTGGCGGAGACTCTGAAGACGACTATCAGGATCGGCCGGAGGGTGGTAAGGCAAAGAAAAGGTCTTCAAAGCCCAGAAAACGCCGAGCGGACGGTGAAGGTGAAGAGGGTAGCGAAGGGAGGAAGAGAAAGAGACCTGGTACTGCGACAAAGAAGAAAAAGAAGAGCGCATATGAAGACATTGATTTGAATGAGCTGCCTCCGGAACAGGGTGAGTTTCTTCATTAAAATGTGTGGGGAAGTTATGTTTCTCATGAATTCTTATAGCCAACAAAATTCGTCTCGACATGCAAATCGAGGCCATTTTAAAATCCAAACGCACTTCTCGTCCCAAGAAGCGGAAGAACAACGACGAAGTTCTGGACTCCTTTGCCGACGATGAAGTTGCACGGCTGCGTGAGACTATGAATAACGCTGCAGAGGAAGACGTTCGTGCCAACCAGGAAAAATTGCCTGCCACTGCCAAGTTGAGGTATCTAGGTGAAGCTATGGAAACTTTACGGAAGTACGTGTCCTCAAAAGAGCTGTCTATTCCAAGTCTAATATACTTCTTATTAAAGGGCTTCACTCGCACAATCTATAATCGACAACAACCTTCTTGACGCCGTCAAACGCTGGCTGGAGCCCCTCCCAGACCGCTCCCTCCCAGCTCTCAACATCCAACGGGAACTCTTCTCCACCTTGCGAAAAATGGAGTTTATCGACTCTTCAGTACTGAAAGAATCCGGCTTGGGCCCGCTTGTGCTCTTCTACACGAAATGCAAGCGGGTGATGCCGGACGTGAAGAAAATGGCGGACGAGCTGGTGAGTACATGGAGTCGACCGATTATCAAGCGGAGTGCGAGCTATAGGGACCGAGTGATACCTGTTGCATCGGGTGGAGGAATGGACATCGATGGGGACGGACAATCGCAGGGTATGTCACAACATAGGCCGGAGAGACTCAATGCGATTCTGGCGAGGGCGAGAGAGGAAGAAAAGATGCGTGTGAGGAAGAATGTGGTGGCTATTCCTCAGAGAGAGCTTGGGACGTATACAATTGCACCCAAGAGCGGTAACATGAGAAGTAACGTGAGTGTGGACAATGATGTGGAAAGGAGGAGGAAAAATGCCGAGAGATTGAGGAGTTTAACGAGAAAGGTTGCGGGGAAGTGAGTGAGTTGCGTCTGGTTATTTCCTTTCTGTACTAGTTTTCTGTTGTAGCGCACTCTGATTAATCTGGACTCTGGGCCAGGAGCTAATACTTACGTGCTCTGGTCTACTTACGTGTATATTCGTACTTACTGTGGCACAGTCTATTGGCAATGGTGGCTCAGTTGTCGCCATTGCGCAGTTGAATACGGAAGTTAAGTATTTAGCCTAAACTGCGGTTTGAATAAGGAAATTATTGAAAAATGGAGTGTTTTGTGCTAATTTTATGTTGAAAAGCAGAGAATTTTGTGTGGATCCGGCAGATTCGGATATTGATTACGGCATAGAACTTGCTAAAATTAACGCGATGAGACAAGCTCTGATCGGTGCGGGGGCAATTATATACTTTCTTTCTTTCTCCCTCGACGCGCTCACAGCTATGACTGTGCTCAGACTACTCTATAATCCCTCTCTGCTCGACGTTCTACTATCACTCTTGCCTTGGCAGGACTTCCAGGCACTAGTAGGCACATGTAGACGGTGTCGAACGGTGTTTGACGCTAGTGATGTGCTGCGGGATGTGGTCCTTGCAAGGTATGTCCCTGCTTACGGCGTTTGTCGGAGGGAGGCGTCCATGGAGGTCGTAGCGAAGGTCGATGTAAGCTGGGAGGATCTCGTTCTCTTGAGTTTGTGCTCTCCTCTGCTTACTGTATATACCCACACTCACTCGGCACGCCAGTGAGATCGCAACAGACAGCGCTACACATATATCCAACTCATGCGTTGTCTGTGCTGAGTGGTTCCCGATCCTACGACAAGCATCAAAAAACACGCCGCCTGGCCCGACTGACACTGGCGCACTCCCGATTCGTCCTTTTACTTCAGTCGCTAGCTCACTCTGCCGCTGTCGGCCCTCCTCCTCCGCCGAAGCTAGCCGACAAAACACCTCTGACCCCGAGCGTGCACTCTGTACGGGAACTCGTCTTTCCTGCGCCCCTCGCTAAGCCCGGCCACGTTCGTGCCCATACAGACGGTGGAATACAAACGCCGCCACCAAAGAAACGCATTTCGTTGCTTTCCCTCGGCCGAAAGCTCGCACCTCCCCCTGTTCCCGCCGAATCCCGGGCGCTCAAATATTACTCCTCCAGTTTTGGTTGGCGCAATGCTCGCCATCGTCTCCGCTCTCGCCCCCCTTCCGAGGAGTACGAAGGTGACGAAGAAAGCGAGTCTAGTGGTTTCAGTCCTTTGTCTTCTGCCACTTCCGTTGATGATACTCCGTCTCCGCCTTTGCGCCCAAAGACTAGACTTAGGCCTCACACTTTTGACCCGCTAACCCGAAATGCTGCGCCTGAAGCATCAGAACTAATTGGGAGCAACCCACACTCCCTTGCCCTCGCTGCCTCTCGGGTGCGCGCCCCAATCCTTCGGGTGTTTGTCCCCTGCAGCGAGTTGGGTCTAGCGCTTGAAAACAACGGCGAAGGATCACCGGCGCTTGAAAGGTGTGAGGACGAACTCATTAGAGTTGGCCTATGGGAACATCTCAGCGTCGGTGACGTCGTGTGTAATCTCGGCTTTGTCCCTCCGTTACCGGGTCAAGGAGACCGCACGCCCTCTCCTCGTAGTGTGCGTTCTCAGTCTCACTCGCGTTCTCCATCGCATTCACCACTTCCTACACCCGCTCAACCATCCCAAGGTGCAACTTGGCTTTTGTTCACTGGTGACCGCCTCGTGCCATATTGCCCATCGACTCTCCTGCCGCTAGATAACCCGCTCGCACTCCCGGGTCCCCTATATTTCGATCATCTCTTCATCGGTCCTACTAGCGCACCAACTGTCCAGGCACAACAAAAACAATCCGCAGGGTCCAATCTCCGAGTTGTGCTCCCCTACATACCTTACGTGTCTTCAGTCTACAAGCGCGAACCGGAGATGACGCTCATGGAGATGCCTGTGCGCGTGCCGTCACCTCATACCCCGGGCGGATTTGCCCTCGTGAGGAAGTGGGTTTGGGTGACCAGGATTCAGATTCAGAGGGATGATTTTCAGTCGGGCTTGGGGCTGCTTGGGCAGAGTGCGGAGGAAGAAGGCATGGAAGGCATGGAATTGGGCGTTGGATGGGAAGGTGAGTGGATTTTGGAGGGAGACGGGACTAAGGAGGGGAGGGAGCTCCTTCTGGGGTGTTTAGGTAAGACTAGTGAGCGGAAGATGGAGTGGGAAGTCGTTAGGGAGAGAACAAGGTCTGGGAGGGTATGGTTGAGGTAGGTTTGGTTCACTGCTATGCTCGTCCTCATGTTTATGGTCCTTTTCATTGCTTCTCCCGATATCTCTTCATTTCATATAACTAAAACTAATCGCTGATTACGGCCTATGCGCGCTCTTTTAGGATGATTGACTCATCTATCTCCGTACTTGGTTCGCCTGGTTACCAACCGAATCAGAGCAGCAGTGTTATCGATACAGACGCCCCTCCTGTGCCGCCAAAAATAAGCATGGAGGGTATATCATCATCATCATCAGAGTCGATGCCTGCATCGACTGTTTCCGCCCCTGTGACCACTTCGGTTACCACAGCTTCAATGTCTTCGTCGCGTGTCTCTACCTCTAGTCAGAGACCGAGTTCTGTACTCCAAAAGCGGCGTCCGCATCAGCTGCAGAATCACGCTCGTGCGTTGAGCGTTAGCGCTGGGGCTGGTAGCGAAGCGAGCAGGGTTCCTGTCGAGGTTGTTTAAATCTGTAATCTGCAAAAGAAATAATCTTCTCCTCTTGCATCTTTTGACTATCTTCCCTAGTCGATTTATTTCAAGACTTTAGATGTTATCGGACAGACATTTGGACTAGCGGATCCTTAAAAACGATAGACATTTTATTATACTCTCGATACTTACACTCGTATGCTATGTTATGATATGATAAAGGATCCTCCTTCTTTATTTCTAGTTAGCATATACTCTTTCTTTTTTTATTGCTATTGCTCAGTTTCAAATAGTCATAGCACGTCTTTTTCGTTCATTCTTACCTTTACTTACTACGTGATTGCTGGACTGTCCCCCCTTTGAACTCTTTCTTGACCTTTGACCTTTGTCCCATGGGCCGCTCTTCATAGTGAGGTTCTCGTTCTCTTTGCTGTGGATATTGAGAGTTTGCTAGCTACCTACCATTGTCGGTTGTTCTCGTCGCTTCGAGTTGTCGCTTTGAAATTTGCCTGTCCCAACACTAACTCTAGTTGGTCGATAGGATCCCCCTTCTCACGTCCCACTTCTCTTCCCAATCCTCAGATCCCTCCCTCCCCAATCCTCAGATCCCTCCCTCCCCACTCATCGCTTCTCGTTCCCATCGCATTCCGCCTCCTACTTGTTTTATACATAGCATTTCCACAATTTCCTTCTCTGAACAGAAAAAATTGATCTAGCCATGCACTAGCGCCTACATTAATTACCTATATATATCTAGTCCTATGCATTGTCTATCCTAGCCTATCTGTATTTCGCACGTTCTTAATTTATTTACAGAAAGACTGCAGCGCTGTGCACAGCCACTTTAGGAACTGCCGCGGCCTTGTGATCGTACGCTTTGGCCGACTCTTTACCTACCCCCGGATCTCTTCCCTGACCCACAAAAAGCTATGCGATACTGAATACGACTAAGTATGGTCCTTGCGTAGTCTTTAACTACCCAAAGTATGAGGTGATGAATTCAGGGCTATGAAAGTATTTTAATTTGTTGGCCGACTAGCTCAGTTGGTTAGAGCGTCGTGCTAATATCGGTTTACGATATAACGCGAAGGTCTTGGGT
Organism: Neonothopanus nambi; assembly: GCA_003987895.1. Classification (NCBI taxonomy): domain Eukaryota; kingdom Fungi; phylum Basidiomycota; class Agaricomycetes; order Agaricales; family Omphalotaceae; genus Neonothopanus; species Neonothopanus nambi. The sequence goes on from RCHF01000015.1 coordinate 35,058, forward strand.
TCGATCCCCACGTTGGCCAATGTAAAGGAACTTTCCACACCTTTTTACTTCCCCATTACGAATGGCCGCAGTAAAAGAGCTTGCAAGTTCTCAAGTTCAAGCCTAGAGTACGGCCTTCAATCAAAAATCTAAATTCGACTACAGCCGAAAACGACGCTCGTGTATTACGACGAACACATGATGGAAACTATCCGATGTATGTCAACATTCTACTACGTAAGTAGCTAGGGCATAGTGATATATAATGCAACTCGCATAAAGTTCAAAGGCATGTAGATGAGAGATGAGTATGAGAGTGACAGAATCGATTGAAAACCAAAACTAATATACAGATGACAGCGACACCACAAAGATCGTTTACTCCTCGTCATCGTCGTCGTCGTCATCATCAGCCTCTTCAAGCCACTGCGAAAACGGAGTCAATATTCAAGAGCTATGCAGTAGAGAAGAGATACGATTTACCTTCAGGAATGGCTCACTAGCCTTCCTAACCTTTTTGCTGATATCCTTATCAACATACTTCTTACTGACATGAGTACCCCATTGCGTGACAACCTCCTCCTCGATGATGTCACTCTGATAGAGCGCCATGAGGATCTTCGGGACAGCAGGAAGGAGTTCAGGGTGCGCGATGCCGACAAGACGCTCGACACCACCAAGGAGCGACTTTTGGTGCTTCTCAGAGGTGACCATCTGGAGGATATATGAGTACAGCGAGACCACAAGTCATCTAACGTAACGACGTACCTTGGCTAAGAGAGGAGCATACTTGGGAACTTCCTCCAAAACGTTGGCAGTGAAGAGCGCCTGGACAAGGACGAGAACGGACTTGTGCTTCTTTTCAATTCCGAGTTCTTCCGCCTTCTTGTACACCGCGACGAGGAAGGACTTGGTGTCACCTTCGTGATCCTCGCGGTTGTCCTCAACCCACTTCCCGAGCTGGCTGTAAGGACTGTTAGCATCATCATCGCTACCGTCGTCGTCGCCGTTCGCAATCGAGACACCGGCCAAACCGCCCTCAAGCGCCTTGATGCGCTGCTTGACCGCTTCGGGGGAAGTATCAGCGGACCAGTCTTCTTTAGCGAGGGCAGTATCTGCATTGAGGTCCTTAGCCTCGGCTTTAATCTTCCTGGTCAGCTCGTCGTCACTCTCCGCGCCGTTCTCAGCGGGCGAGGCATCCCCATTCTCTGGGGTGTGATCACCTCCACCACCCACACCAGTCGCAGCATCTCCCGCGCCGGTCTTCTTTTTGCCCTTCTTTACTTTCACCGGCGGATTCTTTAAGATGAACGTGGTCAACTTGTGCCGCATGTCGACACCCGTTCTTTCTCCGCAGGCCTTGCAGTCACGGATGATGTCCTCGTTGCGACCAGACTTGAGAATTACGAGCTCCGTCTCGGGGTTTTTGCAAGATTTGCAAAGAACGAACTTGTCAATGAAACCGTCGAGGAGCTCCCGAAGACGGTTAGCATCGTGAGCACCATTGACGATGTAGCGTTCATTCTTTTCGTCAAAGGAGGTTTGGGCGCCTAGCTCGCAGCCAAAGAATTTGGTGGGATAAGTAGGAGGGCGACTGAGCGCACGAGCGACGTCGGCCATGTTAGGAATCACAGTTTTGATGCCGTTGCCTTTTCCTTCGATCTTTGTCTGAAGAAGGGGCATGCTGCGCAACAGCTCGTCAGCCGATTAAGCAAAACGTGGCAGTAACAGTACTGACCGGTAGCGGTAGAATTTGTCATCGACATCACGACGGATGTTAACTATGCCTGCAGACATACTGGGCGAGGTGTGGAGTTTTTAGCGCTATGAATTTCGGGTTAGCATTGGCGAATATGAGAAGGAGTAAAACAGTTGACTAAGGAAGAAGAAACTACTCACAAAGCTGGGTGACTTGCACGAAAACAGTCTCTTATGTCTGGATATACTGATTGGAGGCCGAAGCATGAATCCTCTGTCAGGACAGAAGACACGAATAGTTAAATTGGGGGAGTGGGAGGGCGAAATCGTGAAACAATTTACGAAGAAAACCGAAAAATAATGAATCGGTGAGCTGAGATGATGGTGGTTGCAGAGCAAGAGGGGGATGCGTCACAACAAGAAAAATCCCGGGTCTCGGCTACAGGCTCATGCCGCTACTCGGCATATCCACTCCGCGCCCCCTAATTCAGTTCGGAAAGCAGCTATTACACATTGCTCTTCAAACGTGTGGAATACCTGCGGAATACTCCCACTCAACACTGAATACTGACAAAAATCAGCTGTGTGCACAGCTGGCCGTTGATGGCAATGGGGATCGTATGTATTGACTTCCGAAACGTTCCCGACGCTCGAAGCACCCTGCGCCAACTCTGCGCGGTGTATATTCACCCGATATTCACTCAACAGAGCTCTTTGGACGTTACAGAGTATATTGGTACAAGGTCCATGTCCATGCTATTCAACTCGCGATATCTGCAGTGCATGCCTTCACAAACCGCACTGCAAGAGACTACATTTACAGCAAGCAATCATTCTCGAAACGCAAAGCTTTAGAAATGGGTTTTTGGACGTTCCTGCTTAACTCCGTCCACCCATACATCTACCTTTTCATCATAGAATGCAACAAAACCATTAATAGCAGCGCATTCCAGGTTCGGGTTACGATACCACCATACGACATTTTCTGCTATTTTGTCTGGTGTTTGGACGTGGTAATAATTAGCTTCGCCCTGAGACCAGCAGAAGAGACAGATTAGCTACTAGGATGGAAGCGAGGCGTCGAATGCACAAACCTTGTATGGACAAGCAGTCACATGTTGTGAGGGCACTAAAAGATCCAGCTTGCAGTCCGTCTTGGGAATATAGGTACGGACAGGAAGACCTGTCTCGAACAGCAAGCGAGGTTTATGTGTATTCGCAACCTCAACGCCATTGACCTCGACGCGAACATGTCGAGAAGATTGAAGGACATCGACTCGCTATAGTAAGGACAGGTTATGTTTGTACGTGAAAATAATACATAGAGTTCTTACCTTGTATGGGTCCTTTGGGTGTACATACACTTGTTCATCTTCTTCAAACCACATGTCCATAGCCTTGAAGTTAATCTTCAGCAACCCTGCGAGGTCTCCTTCGGAGAAGACAACTGCTGCTCCAGCAGCTCGATGAGAGCCTACAACGATGTCGTACGAAGTTGTGTTTTCGGCGGACACCTGTTTGCTCGCATCATCGAGAAATTTGGAAGCTATTCCACTTTGAGGGAAGTAATAAACGGGGTAGTAGGGATGCTCCCATCTGCCGCGAATTATTTGCTTGAATAGTCTTATTGATATTAACTGAACTCACACAAGCTTGGCCTTGTGAGTATCGACCACAAAAGCCCCGCCGAAGAGAGCTCTGACACGCTTCGGGCAGTCTTCAACGTGAGGATTGGTGAAGGGAGGTGCCATCTTTTCAGAATAGAGTCGAACTTGAGCGAGCTTTTATCATTGGCCAGCTGACTGGTGATTACTCATCCCAAGACACGGAGTGACAAAGACGATGAGAAAAGTCATGATCCAAGACCGCTTTCCGCCGCAAATTTTGGCTTTTGAGTTGGTATTTCTGAATACTTGCCAACATACTCCGAGAAAGCAGATGAAAGTACTTGGCAAAGCTTCAACGCGGAGGATAGCAGTCATCCATTGATTATGTAATAGCAACGTGGCACTGCCGAGAATTGCCGTCTACTCGACCATGATAGTGCAAGAAGCTTCCACTTTTACTTCGACTACATATCTCTCGCTCTCTCAACTACTTGCTTTCATGGTTGCCTTGCGAACAACACATCTACTGGGTCATCCTCCAAGGGAAACCAAAGGACGCACTGTACTGAAGAAAATGACCAAACACCAACCCAAACACTCCTTTATTTCGCTCAAGACTCAAGTGGCCAATGCACCTCAGGCACCTCAGGCTTTGGTTTCGGTAGCAATGCTCATGGACAATGGCACCTACCTTTAACAGCTTGCTATTGGCTATACTCACCATATGCTTCTGCGTATAACGTGCTTTCGGACTTTCCTAGAAATAGTGGGACAATGTACAGCTGTATGTTGCTTGGGCCTCTGATTTGTGGACTGGAATGTGCAAAGAGTATAAGTATGTATTTTGGCCTACCAAGGGAATCATCTCTTTTTCGAGCTATCTCTCTTTTCTATCGCTCTTGCACAAATGTTCTCCCCAGTGAATAACTCTTGGCCTCAAGCTGGACTTGTTAGCCATTCGTCACCTTCTTACTCCACCCATCCGTCTCCGAACGACCACGTACGGAACGCGCATTACTTGTCAGGACAAGGATATGTACATGGATTGGATGATGGTCGTGCTGGACACGTCCCTGCTCACGGTCATTACGCGTCTACGCCTCAGTCATACAACTCGAGCCAATACACTTCACCAACGGTCGAAGGAACTTACATCATGCGAAATGGCAATCCATATCCGAGCTTCGGAAACTCGCAGCACGCGTATCCTTCGACCTTCAACGGTGCAGTCATCGGTCCGCTGGTGGATCGAAGGAATTCGTTAGATGTTCAGTATAACGACGCGTCTTCTGCCTCTTATGCAGCAGCTGGTTATCCTATGGCCAATAATTCTGCTGCCCATAGCAAAGGAAACCATGCCAACATGTTAGCTAGTCATCATGTCTTTCCTGACTATCTCAATCTTCCGGCGGAATATAGGAAGAAGGGTGCATCTGTCCACGTACGTATTCCATACTCTGTCTCTTTGGGTTTGGTTTACCGACACAGCATAAAATTCAGCACGGACCACATAGATCGCGTCGCAATTCAGTTAATACTTCTCCTTACAATTCCGCAACTCCTCGTCGTCAAAGTCGCACTCATAAGGAACTCGCAGTCCCTCCCTTTTTACATCTGGACAATGATCCGTACAGCATCATGCATCCCAAAGGCACGGACTTGAACGGTCCCACTAATCACATGCGTGTGCCGCAGAAAGTTTTCGTCGATGAACTCGAGCCAAGTCGCGGGGGTGCCCACCGAGATCCCTCAATCACTTTCCAGAATAGGAAATTCCATGAGTACGGAGTAAGGGTTTCCTCTGTCATTGAGCAAGCGGATCCAGACATTGTCGGAGCGCGAGACAAGGTCTTTAAGGGTTTGGTGTACAAGGAAATCAAGTTGAGATTGATTGTATGTCTGGCAATTTTCAAGTTTCTGTGATCTTTGCGATTCACTTTACATCCTTATCTAGTGGCCTGGATACTACGATTTCCCGTTTGAGAAACGTATCAAGACTCTCAACGGTGAAATTGATCGTCAAACTCTCCTTCTATGCGTGGCAAATGTAGTGCTCGATTATATCAAGTTCATTCAGGTTCGTAATTTGTCCATACTCGGGCTTTCTTTCTTTACTCATGAAGATTTTTAACAGGCCAAGAAAATTCCTTGTGATGATGGTCTGGAAACTTGGAAATTGGGTGGAAAGATTGGCGGTCTGAGTGGTAATGAGCTGTTCATCACAGGATTGATACATCGTGGAGGATCTAACTGGCAACCAGAGATCTGGAGCCCTATCTTTGCTGCATGAATTGCGTTTCATGACCATTTATCCTCAAAAGGTCTGCTCAGCTGTAAATACTAAATGTGTGTTGTAGTTGTGCCCTGTATACCCCATTGTTGTATAGTCTTGTATGTCATTTCGTACTCTGTTTGGCTACTTCTGCCTGAATACCCTACTTTTTACTTGCACTCGAACACATCGCAAGCTGTGCGCGTAGCTCTGCATTGACAAGATTGAGTGCAGCGACCTTGTCTTGTGTAGCAGCTTCGGCCACCTTTAACCTTTCAAGCTCTGCACGAAGGCGTGCCGTTTCCATTTCCGCTTGAGCGACCTCCTTGCGATGAGAAACGAGGAGAGCCTGGTACATTCGATTAAAGAGGGTGTGCATCTCATTTGAATCTGCTGCACAACAAGGAGGTGGTGGTGGTAGGGAGCTTGAGGAAGCATGTGTGGCAGATTGAGGAGAGAAGGAGTAAACCGGGCGTAAAGGAGGCAAGACAGGGGAATTATCAACACTAGGAGGTGTATTGCTTTGACTGTGAGAGGGAGAAGACAAGACGTTTATAAATGATTTCGGTAAGAATCAATTTCAAGCTTGAAGACACAGTTTTTGACATGGCATACCTTGGACCTTCAAGTTCGTCAACATCGCAAGTGGACGTCATTCCATACACCATTTCAGCTCCCCGACGAGCAAGTCCATAACTCTCACCACAGGTCAATTGCGCTGAAGTCTTGTACCGCTCAGGCCGAGTCGTGGCCCTGACAGACGAGGGTTCCTTCGACAACGAGTTCTGGGGGTTGGCATCCTCTGTCTTGCCAGTTCTTCAAAAACCCAACAATCGATATGTAAGCCGACGCTAGCCAGAGTGCTGATCATAACAAGTTACGACATACCCAGCCAAACGTCTGCGTCGCATACGTTCACGAGCCTTCTCTCGAGTACGCTCCAGGTTGCTGCGATTGTTTACTACATATACATGCTGAAAAACCTAGGCCAAGGCAGTCAGAAACTCACCGTCTTCTGTACTTAGCTGAAGCGATATTATTCAGCCTTCGACGCTCTTCCTCTGACCTGGGCATAGCGGCCACTATGGAAGTCAAAACAAACAAAAAAGATGGTATTCATGTACCAAGTGAAAAAGTTAAAGTAAGACGCGTTGACGCGTCACGCGTCAATTGGAATAGATCTAGAAGTCAGATCTCGGATTTGCTATTGTGAACACTGAATTGGTTGTGAATTATAATTTGTACATTGAGTGGTATGTCATGATTACAATTTACTTTTACCCTAACACTGATTTAAGAGATACAACTAAGAGTCATGTCATGATTAACTACGTCGTCCATATATAAGTTAGATTAGATCTCGTCAAAGTCCCTTGATAAGTCCTTCACCAGACCTAATGCCGGTGCTGGTAACCCGCCCATAGAACAAAGCTCCCTATTTGACGCTTCCCAGCAATCAGTAGTGAGCTCTACATCTTGTTCCAACTTAAAATCAGGAAGATGTTCTTTTAGGTGATCCGGACATTCGACAGACACACGGATGAAGTGCTGAAGATGGGAGGGAGTGGAAGTTAGATTTTCTGTATGGGATATCGAGAATAAAGCGGACTAACCTGTACTTTAGCTATCGAACCAATATTCCATCCACACTCCCTTCCCAGATCTCCCGCTTCTAGACTCCCGCGAAGAAGATGAACTCCTTCAGAGTACTCACTGCGTGTTTCGAGGTGGGCGGTTGATATACACCATTCCCTCCGTATAGAATCCGAAGCGTCTAGAGCATCCGGGAGTCGATTTAATATCTCGGAGCTAGCAGACTTGGAATGCGAATGCACGCCATCAGAATGATCATCCTCATCATCACTACCGGCAGGAGTACTTGAATGAGACTTATGCGAGTCTGAAAGCGAAAGTACATTCGATTTGGAAGAATTTCGAGAACGAGACCGCATGATGAGCTTGCGTAAACTCGATCTGGGGGTAGCTAGTACCATTCTTTTGCAGAGAGCTACGTGGATGTTTTGGGAATACATAGTCGCCTGAACGGGGCTATTAGGAAAGACGAGACTGAGGAAAAAGGGTATCTTGTCTCCTGATGTATAACATTGAGGTGCGGGTATCGAGAACTTGGATAGTCCTAGTCAGCATCATAGAAAGAGCATTGAACAAGAATTGGACTCACATAAATAGACTTTTTGAACGGCTCCAGGCCGCTTGATGATTGTTTAGAGGGAGTCGTTTCGGGCCAGTATGGTATTAATGGGTAGGTGTTAACGTGTTCGGAGACGTACAGATCTGGACTCTGGATACGCTCCGACAGAGGTTTTGGAATCCTTGCTAGTGCAGGTTCTGCAGGTCGTGATTTTGGAAGATAGAACAAAGTGATATTTTTACTGCACAAAGTCGTCAGGATATATTAGCTATGTGATAGAAACAATATGACTTACATCTCGTCTGATTTGAATGGGATGCTTCTACCATGTCTCGTCAGAGATACTTTGAGCGCGTAATTGACCTCGCCGACAATACCGGTTTGGTAGCGGAAAAATGATGGGGGAGAAGAGGTTGTCACGCCTTGTATATCGACCTCTGAGGGTATCGGAATGGAAAAGGGGTATTCGTCGCCGTGGTGGCGAACTTCCGAAAGATTTATTGGAATGGAGTGTGACATGAAGACAACATTCTCATGTATGGGCGACCCATTCGTGAGAACCGCAGAGGCAAAGCTTCCTTCCAACTGAACATGCAGTCGTTGGCATCAATTATTCTCAACCTAAAGATATAAACAGAACTCACGGTAACAGTAATATCCTGAATGTGGTCAGGATGGTGACCTAATATTGTAATGGTTCCTTCAATGATTCCATTCAAACCATATGCAGGTGAACTTGTGCCCCATCGAGAGGTGACCAACTTGATCAGCATATGCCTAGTCTCGAAGCGCCATGTAAGATGAGACTGTTCAGACTCTTTTGCTTGAGTATGGAGAGACAATTCAGATTTCCCGGGAAGTAGAGAGTAAGGGGGAGTAGATAAAGCGCTATCTGGATCACAGTAAACACAGTCCAAGGAGGGCTCGACCTGCATGACTGCAGTAATTGGGTGCTTGCCAGGGTCTTCATTAGAAGTCTTTTATATATGCAGGACCTTGATCGGATGGGTCGGAAAAAGCTTGAATCAAGTTGGATGTGCAGGTCCCAGGAGGCGCCGAAAAGGATCATCGGCCGTTCTTTGACGCACGAACCCGCAAACGAATGCATTTCACGTGACCTCAGCTACTCATTCCGTGAGGTTCCGTCTTTTCCCTATGCCATCTGACCATGAACAGAATTCTATTAGGGTGTGCTATTTTGCATTTAAAGAGAAAACTCATGCGCTTTTCAACTCAAAGGTGAGTAGAGAAGGTCGAAGCTATCTCACAAGAACATCGGAAGGATTTAAGTGCAAGCTAGGAACTCCGCTTTAACTCCGATACCATTTTCAATCTCCGTCACCTGCGAGGGTCTGCCGACTGATCCCTGCCGGGTGCCGTCTACACAACGGCAGACAACGGCCTGCAGAGTTCTGCCACAAGATTCAACCAATGTCACATTACTCTTTCATCGCTTCATCTCTGATTATCTCGGAGACGCCTTGGTACGGATCTGTATCAATTATGACGACTTGTCCCATTGTTCCTTTCATCCAGGTATTTCAACACACATCGACTTGCCGCCGAACCTTGTGCTGAAGCTGAGGGATCGTACGAGACTCTTCCCGGTCCCAGGAGCCAACACGCCTTGAATGTATACATACTACTTTGGAATAACAGCTTCTGAACGCGCCAGGAGCTAGACCATCATTCGAGTTTCGAGAGTCGAGACTAAGATTGACTTGTCTAGAAAGGGACACCTCGTTTGATCACCTCGTTCCCTGCGTTCATGCCACTCCCAGGTTATTCCGTCCTGTCCGGGCTTACGTCCCCTTCCCCATTAATGTCATTAATGTCCACATCAGTGCTGGATGGCCCTCCGAGTCTCCCCTATGCTCCCCTATGGTTCAAATGTTGAACTTGAATCCATGTCCGTGTCCGTCATGTCCGATGCCATTCCACTTGTAGCAGCAATTGCAACGCGTCCGAGTCTGCATTTGGCTCGACAGAGCTCTCATGATGTAGCACCTCCCGAGCACTTTTCCCCAGCGTTGCCCCAGCGTGATCAAATACCTGTTGGTTGTTCATTGAAGAAGCCAGTACCAAATAGTAATAACCTTATAACCTCAGAATGAGTGTCAGATACATACATGCGCGAGTTGGTAAGAGTTATTGTGTGTCGGCAGTTTCGGCCCGGAATTCCGGCATTCCCAAAACGGAAGGAAACGAAAAAATTTGGAGGAACGTGGATCGCCGCCACTGACAATGAGCGGCCTCATCTCTGCAGTGTCCTGGGTTCGAAGAGGTGTATCCGTCCAACATCCTTCAAAATACGTTCTCGACGACAAAGAACTAGAGCGAGTCAGCGCTCTTGCTAGGATCGAGCTTGAAGATGCTCAAGTCGAGTTAAAACGAGCTCATGAAGCTGCCAAGACTATGGGACTGGGAGACGAAGGGGACGATGCTGTGGATGAAGATGATGATGAAAATTGGGTTGAGTGAGTATTTTTTTACTAGGAAGAGAGATTTGGTTTGCTAACGTACGGCTTGGGCAAAGCGAGGATGAGGATGCCATGGATGTAGACGAGGCTCCGAAAGCTAAAGATGATGATCTATCACAATATAATTTGGATGACTATGATGATGATACTCAGGATGACGGTGAGCTTGCTATTCAGAGTACATTCATGTCGGTCTGATCGTGTTTAGGCATTGGGCATTTTAGCAACATAAACGCTCTAGCTCATCACAAAAACAACGACGAAGATCCATTTATTACTCTCAAGGTGGCGTATATCTTAAATTCAGCTACTTGTATCACTCATTTCATCCCAGGAAGACGACGTTGAAAATGAACGGGAAGAACTAGAAATTCTACCCACCGATAATCTCCTCGTAGTAGCCAAAACAGAAGACGAAATTTCGCAATTAGAAATCTACGTCTATGAAGAATCCGAAGACAATCTATATGTACACCATGACCTTATGCTCCCCAACTTTCCTCTCTGCCTCGAATGGCTCGATTTCCCTCCCGCTTCCTCATCCTCAAACAACGACCCTGCGAATTCCGGTTTCGGTAATTACATCGCAGTCGGAACTCTTGATCCCGAAATCGAAATATGGTCTCTCGATGTCGTCGAGTCGATGTATCCCAATAGCGTTCTAGGTCGTCCGGATCGTACCAAAGCGCATATACCCACACCGTTGGGAACAGGCAAAAAGAAGAAAAAGAAAACTAAACATCGGGTTGCAGAGAAAGGCTACCACGTTGATGCCGTGTTAGGTCTAAGCTGGAATAAAAAGCAGAGAAATCTCCTTGCGAGTGCTAGTGCGGACCGAACTGTCAAGCTTTGGGATTTAAGCCGAGACCCAACGATAAACGGAGAAGGTGGGGAAGGGGGTGCTATACGGAGCTTTGATATGCATAAAGATAAGGTCCAGGCTGTTCAGTGGAACGAGAAAGACCCAAGCGTGTTGTTGACGGGTAGTTATGATCGGACGGTGCGGACGTTTGACTCCCGGTCTCCCAATACGGGGGTTGGTGCTTTCCTGGGAAGCGATGTTGAAGCTTTGCGGTGGGATCCTTGGCATGAGTCTGGATTTTATGTGGGATAATTCCTCCCTCGTCTAGGTTTTCTTAAGCTCAAAACGGATCTTTACAGGTTTCTTTAGAAAACGGTCTCGTTCTCAACTTCGACGTCCGGACCCTACCTTCAAACCTCGATCAACCTTCACCGGCACGGTTCACACTTTCTGCTCACGACGGAGCCACATCTTCCCTCGATATCAACCCGCATATAAAAGGATGCCTCGTAACAGGTGGCACAGACAAACTCGTCAAAATCTGGAACGTTGACGAAAGTTCCGAGAAGCAAAATGTTAGTCTGGTGACTTCGAGAGATCTTGGTGTAGTAAGTCAAGTCTACCTTCTAGACAAACATGTTTCTTCTCTCTCTCGCGCGCGGGCGGGTTCTTACACTATGTATTCACTTCAGGGGAAAGTTTTCTCAACGGTATTCTCACCGGATGATCCACTCACAGTCGCTGCCGGGGGTTCAAAAGCAAAATTACAAATCTGGGATGTAGCTGCTAATGCCGGAGTGCGAAAAGTGTTCGGGTCCAAGCTAAAGGAAGCGGGCAAAGTTCTTCGTGAGAGGGAGAACACAGAAGGAGTGATTGGCGTAGTGAGTGACGACGAGGAGAGTGACGAGGACGACGAAGGCGGGGATTCTTGATGGGTGTGATGCGTATACATAGCTCTGTGTCTATCATATGCACCCTCTCTTAAATGTGACAACCTGACTGCAAAACTCTGAGTCCATAAATCAAGCAAGGTATGGCATCGCCGTATAAATCCCTTTTTAACCATGCTATTAAAATCTAGTGGTATGTATAATGTAATGTGATAACTGGTGCATTAGTCAAACTTCCGTCTTCTGTAGTAAATGGTTCTAGGCGTTTTCGGCATCGTAATCATCGTCTGTAAACCCCCAAGTCAGTTTAGGCCTATCACGAAAAGAAAATAAACTTGCGTGATAATTGTGTGCAGGAACGCCAGTCGGAATGCGCATCTCAATCTTTCGTACAATGGTAGCAAGGATGGTTCCAAGTTGAAGATAAGCGAACTAGAAAGAAGAGCATTAAAATCGACGCGTAACATAACACAGGTTGATAACTCACTTGTTCACCGATGCACCGATGACGGCCAGCACCAAATGGCTGGTAAGGACTATCTGTTCCCTTACTTACAGCACCGAAGCCATAATCAATCTTCTCGCCATTTTCGTCAACATACTGCTTAAGAGCTTGAGAGGCGACACCCTCAGGGTCATTCCAGCGGTAAGGATCCCATTTATCAGCCTCACGCCAAACCCGTGGGTCCATCTGACTGACAACAGGAGAAGCAAAAACGTAGTTGCCTTTGGGAACAACGTAGATGTCGTCTTTGGAGGGAGCAGCCAACGTAGCTGGAACAGGGACATCATCACGGACATATCGCATGATGCTGTGGATGGGAGGATGAACTCGAAGGGTTTCGCGAATAACGGAATCCAGGATAGGTAACTCGCGCAGTGCTTCGTAAGACAACGGACGGAAACTGCCATCGGACTGTCCAAAGTGTTGAACTTGCTCCTTGAAAAGTGCCTCACTACCGAAACGACAATTAGAGACTACTCGTCTAGTGGTAAACTTTTACTTACACAATGTCTGGGTTGGCTGCCAGGTGAAGAAGAGCCCAAGAGCCAGTAGCCGAGCTTGTATGTTGACCGGCCATGAGAAGTGCAATCATGATGTGTGCAATCTCATGGTCCTTCAAAGGCTGGCCTGACCGGTATTTCTGGTCCATAAGTGAGGATATCATGTCATAGTGTTGCTATAGAAAAAGGTCAGCTGCTAGAAGTAGCTGACAGTCGAGACACTCACATCGTCTCCTTCCTCTCTACGTTTCTTGATAATGTTGACATAAAACTCGCTCATCTTCCGCTGAGCACGGTCACGTTTGCGGTAGCTCTCAAGAGGAAGGTTGGGGAACATCATGTTGATCGGAGTGAAGCCGCCATCCAGGTCATTGTAGAGTTGCGAGAAGCTCTTGTCCAGGTTACTTCTGACCTCTGTTCCTTGAAGAGTTCTCGACGCAGTAAGAATAGTAATCTCGGCCAAAACCTTGCAAGCCTCGAAATTGCCCCATTCGTTGATGTCGTTCATCTGCCAGATTTTGAATGAAGGATCATGGTTCATGAAGTCCTCAACTTCCTTCTCGATCATGCCAACATATGCACGGAAATTTTCTGTCGAAAGGCCAAATTTGACGAACTTCTTCTGTTCCATGAACTTTTCATTGGGCACATCGTAAACGACGTCAGCGCCGAAAACTGGGGTTGTGAGGTGCTATGAAATGTTAATAAAGAAGTACGTGCGTAGCAAAGGCAACACACAACAAACCTTATAAGCATCCTCTGCGTTGAATACGGTGGATTTTCCGCCCAGAATGAAATTGTTGCCCGAGGGACCCAAAGCGACCGTGCATCGACGACCCAACAAGATGAACGTGAAGACATCGCCATACTAATTGATTCTGAGTTGTAAAGTGAAGGAGAGATCGATAGCAGGTTTTTCGTACCTTTTCCCGACAGGTCAAGAAAAATTTCAGGGGATCGTTTCCATATTCTATTGCAGACCCGACGTATGGAATCCAGTGGAAGACTACAGGAGGGTCAGTCTTCCTCTTAGGTGCGACCTAGAACGACATTGAGCGTCACTGCGAATGTTCATGAGAATTTGACACGTACCAATTGCCATAGAACATTAAGAGCAATGGCAAGGAGAGGGATATTGACGAACGCAAGCAAGGCAAGCCTCGTCGTAGGAATCTGTTGAGCCTGAGCAAGGTATCCTGACCAGACGTCACTCATGATGGGTAAGGTGGAACTAGTGAGGTTGGCGACGATATTGGACATGGTGCACGCGAAAACTCAGTCGTGCGAGTGCGAACATATTTATATTTTGACACCGAAATTCTCAAAGTCGTACCATATATATTCCATATCAAGTAAGTGGCGATTAGATTAGGTGGGTCTCTACTACTTTTTTCACATATCATACGTTTACTCTACGTTTACCGCAATTCATGTTCTGGGAACGACCTGGACTTGAGGCCGGATCCCTAGGCGAATCGCAGAGATTTTTACGGGGATCAAGGTTCCAGGCGGCACTTCTGCGCCTTCGAGGCCTGAAACTATGGCATCTATACCGAGGGCCTCCAAAGCGGACTCTGCCTGATACTTCTTCGAGTCACGGTTGAGTTGTGGTACGCTCGAGGTCCGAGCGGTTAATTTAGAGAACGGGTTGGGACCTTTAGCATGGAGGCCGGACTTGAATTCTTGCAACCATCTGTCAAGAAAGAAGATGTGCCAAAATGCTTCATGCAATCCCTGCGCACGCCTCCTTAGACGCTCCTTGGCCTGGAACTTGACACTGAAGTCATTTAGCCACTCCAGAGAAAACAGCGGTTCCTTCCCTTGCAGCGCGGAGGCAATCTGCCAATGTGCGACTAAATCACCATATCGCCGTAAGGGCGATGTAACTCGAACGTAGCCTTCGTTCGCAGGCACACCCAATCCGAAATGTTCCTTGACATCCGTTGAATATCCGGCAACTGAATCGGATATCATATATGGATATGTTTGAGTAAATGTTAGATAGCCGTTTGGTGTGCGAGCAGATAGCAGGTCTTGCAACGCCGACTCAGAGACCAACGTCGGTCTGGTGGCGAATCTCCTCAACATGGGAATGTCACGATCTCGGCAAAAGATTGAAGCCACTCGAGATGCCAGCTTCATCATCTCCGCAACCAAACTACGAGCACCTACGTCCTCACCGCCAGTCGATGAAACTCTGTATTTTATATCCGGAAAACCAGAAAATCGTGTAGGTTCCATTGTAGGATGAGCATGGAACGAGGGCCATTTTATATCGTACAGCTCCGCTTTTATATGAGAATGGTTGAAAACCCCGTCTCTATGGCGCCTGTCAATAAGATTTCGTCGGATTTTATCCAGCAAGCGGAAATCCTTGATATGTGGTTCTGGGTGGGGTTTAACGGGCTCGACCAGAGGAGCGTGTCCAAAAGGATAGGTGCTCTCTCGGCCTGCGAAATTGAGTGCAGCATCGACAGAAGCGTAGGAAGTGACTATGACGTTCCTGACCAGCCCGGCTCTGACTTTGTATTCTACGATATCGCCATTAGAGTTGACCTTGGCACTGAAAGTCAGTACAGACTGAGCTTTCCCGGTTTCAACAGAAGTACCAAGTGACATGCCCTTTGTAGGATGATGGGTAAGAGCTGTCGGAAGCATGGGGTAGGTGGCTTGATAATAGTAGAGGGAATCAGTCACGTCTTGAGCCCGTTGAGCAAACACATGTGTTGGAGGCAAAACAGAGGTGGGATCGGCAATATGCACATGCACCCAGTAACTGTCAGGTTCAGAAGGAATCGACTCGACCGAGACACCGTCATCCAATTCCTTAGCGGTTATTTCGTCTATCACGTAGACGGGTAGATCCCCAAAGTCATGTCTCACTGACTCTAAAGGATCGGACGGATAGAAATCCTCAGGGCCAAGAGGCTTCCCAGGAGCTGGGGGAGAGGAATATCCTCGTAGCGCGAGCTCGTTCGCCTTCGCCATACGAGAACCATCTACATCACAATCCAGTTCCTCTCTTAGCTCAGACAAGTCTTGCCAGGGAGCAATGACGCCCAAGTTTACGAGTAGTTGATGAGTAGAACCGTCAGAAACTTCCGCGTCTCCTGGTACGAAGGGTCTGAGTATGTAGCTCTGGCCAAGCGCGAACGGGTCGAGCTGAGACGTTCGAACCGGACGAAGTGAATCGAGAAGGAATTGTAATATGAGCTTGTCGTCATCATTCCAGGAATGAGAAGCCTTCTCTCGTTTGGGAGTACCCCGAGAATATATCAATGAGTCGCTGCGATTTTGGGCAATGATTGCTTTTCCCTTGGCAGCAAACGATTTCAATCGCTCATCCTTATTCCTAATCCATGTAGCGATGGTCTCGATGCGGTCCAAGCTAGCTTGCGGACGTACAAGGAACTTCCGAGAGATAGAGTAGTCGTGTGCTGCCAAAAACATCGTCGGATTGTTTATCAAGTATTTATGCGCCGCAAAGACATGCGAGAGCGCTGGTCTAGGGACCAAGAGGCGCGCGACTTCTGCAACAGTGGTAGAACCCCATTTCGTAGGGTCGGGTGACTTGACCATGGAGTAGATGTCCAAGTTTTTACGAGAGATGATAAGGCTAGCGTTTTCTACTGCTTTTTGAACCTCCTTTAGTCGCTTAAGAACTTCAACGCGAGCATTGAGCTCGCGCTTATTCGTAGCAACGTCGCCGATTCCGCAACGCGACGCCAAGTCGGCCGACATCATATGGGGAACGTCGAACAGGACATCATCTTTCGTGTGCGACCATATCTCTCCGGTTTGGACCATAGAGATGTAAGTAAGCCTACGGTCGACGTATTCCTGTCCTATGACCATCGCGTTCATAACTACCTGTTTTCTTCAAACAGATGCCTTTAGAAACTAAATTTCAGATAGAATAGGCATCATACGTACCTCCTCAGCTCGACAAAGCTTCCAGGTTCAAGCACCAACTCCAAGTTCTCACCTTCCTCTCCAAATGACAGTTCGCCACTGGTAAATGCCATCTTCTCTAAAGAATACGGCCTGGCAGCATTCTTGGTGGTTCTAATAGATGCACTAAGACCCCTGGCCTGGCCGTGCAAAGACGACGTCTCCTTCCATCCTTGTGGTGGCTCAGCGGCTTTGACGACAAGGTCCTTTACCCTGTCGAAATAATTCTTGGCCTCAGGGGGCTCCGGTCTAGGGGAAACTTTCTTGTACGAAGATGCATGATAGCGAGAGATTTGAGACGCGTTTCGAGCTAAGATGGACTGGCAGGAACGAGTTCTTTGCCCATACATCGACAGTTCGGAAGGAGAAGATTCCGCTTTTCTGCGGCATTTTCCTTTTTTCGCGCAAAATTGCTTATATCTTATCTAATCTTTACATACGCGTCGAGTTACCGCCGACAACCCCCAGACTACCATTATCTATGAAATGAAAGTACTCTGGAACAATTTGTGAGCATTTTAAAGAGATTTGTATCTTCTTCCTTCACAACTCGGCTAGTGTCCCCTCAAGCAGTTGCAGCGCTCTCGAAGCCGACCCCCATGAGGATTGATAACCCATTCCTCCATGTCCATAGTTATACACAATAGGCACTTTCTGCTTATTCCTCTCTGTCCACTCAACAGCCAGTCGAACTCCGCCTTTCCTAGCTGGTCGATGTCCACAACCTTCTTCGATGATGATGGGGCGGACGTCGTCCAACGTGGGTTCCCTCTGCGCGCGAATTTCAGGGGGAGCAAGCTCTGGACAAAGAGCAAAACCGCGTTTTAGAATGTCCTCAGTTGTCTCAGGACGGACTACCGGATACCTGAAAGCGTTCAGAGCTCAGTTATCATTTCAACAAACCAAACTGTGAACAAACCAGTCGTCGGGGGCCTTTGTACCGCCTATGATGACCTAGTATGATAGAA
The DNA here is from genome assembly GCA_003987895.1 of Neonothopanus nambi. Taxonomy (NCBI): domain Eukaryota; kingdom Fungi; phylum Basidiomycota; class Agaricomycetes; order Agaricales; family Omphalotaceae; genus Neonothopanus; species Neonothopanus nambi. The sequence goes on from RCHF01000015.1 coordinate 52,862, forward strand.
TTAATACTAGAAAGCGCGGAAAAGGAAACCCCACCCACGTCTCCGCTCCTTCGTGGGATGATATATGTCCATAGACCTTCTTTGTTGCTAATTGTCCTTCCAAACCTGATCCAAGGTGCCCTGACGAGTATCGTCTGACCTCGAAGTGGATACATCGAGTTGTCTTCCACCCCACCTAGCGTACGAGCTCCCAGTCCAGCACATACAACGACAGCATCGACAGGGATTGCATTCTTGCCTCCAGAGAAGATGCGTGCTCCACCTTCAACGACTTGACTTACGTGCTGAACAGATCCACGAACAACAGAACCGCCGGCAGCAAGGAAGCGGGACATGAGATAATTAACGTAGACAGGTGTATCGATAGTCAATGTTGAGAACGAGACGCCGCTTGCAGTTCCAGGTACCAGCTCTTCTTTTGGGAGAACTTTGAACTATGAGTACATTCAACCAATCAGGTTTATCGTTGATTCATATAGGATGGAAGATCTTACATCGGGATACCAGTTTAAAGAATGAGACTCATCAACAACCTCATGGTAATATTCTCTTTGAGGCAAGCGCAAGAAGCAGCCTTCTGCAGGTGCTCCTGGGGCGGACATTTCCATCATGACTTTGAACGTTTCTTGGTCAAGCTCTGCAAGTATTCTTGTAACAAGTACACAGGTGCATCATATAACCGACGTACCCGTCTGAAGGGGGTCGCCGTCAGCATTGCTAACATGATGAGCGCCCTGGAAAGAGGTGAGAACCTATAGCTTATACATATGTAAGAAGACGAGACATACTGCCCAAAGACTTGTGTACTTGATCGATTTGGGATCACTTGGGAGCTGTTCAGCGACAATTGTGACAGAGTACCCGCCTCTTTCTTGAATCTTCAAGGCTGTAGTGAGACCAATAACACCTAAATTTGCAAACTGGGTTTAGAGCTGGCTCGAAAACAGCGCGAGCACATAACACACCTGCTCCTATAACGACGATGTGTTTGAGTTGCTGTGACATTCTAGCTGTAAGCTTCAAAGGTTGTTTGGAATTTTATCTGATTTTATCTTGGTAGTCTGGGCCCGGGCCAACCCATGTCGAAATATGTCATTAAGATAATCGGCCTCGGAATTCCGTCGGAATACGACCGCAGTGACACTCGGAGATGCCCGAGTTGACTTTCAAATTCCACCAAAATGTTCAAACGCGTCGAGAAAAAGCGGAAGAGAAAGGAGGAGGAGCAGAAGCTGGGATTGGACGAGGAGTTGAAGGAGGCATTGGGTATACAAGAAACGGATTCAGAAGAGTCGGATTCAGACACTGAAAAAAACTCGGACGATGAGGAGGCGAGTGACGATGAATTGCCTATTCTACACGTCGACGAAGATGGTGAAGACGAGGAAGAGGAAGAGGAGGAGCAGGAGGAATTAAACAGTGACGAGGAAAAGGAGGAGGAGAAACCCCCGATTCCTATTCATTCTGCCTTACTCGACCCCCTCTATATCATTTCTCTTGACCCGCAGGTCACCAAAGCATGTCTAGTCTGCCCAGGAAAGGTTCTAAAAGGCAAGGACATGTTCGAAATACACAAAAGCTCCAAAGCATGTACGCTTTCTTTTTCTCTTATCCATCTTTCATTAACAATCTCAACTCTACATAGGCACATAGCCGAAGATTCAAAAAATTCTCTGAAAAGGCAGCCACCGCTGAGCCCGAGTCTGATGCTTGGATTATTGTGGATCAAATAAATGAAAAACAGCCTGGTTTCGCAGGTACGGATGGACTCTCTAAACGTGCTCAAAAGCGGGTGAGTTTTATATCCTCATTGTTATACCTGCTATCAGCTATCTCACATATTTTCTCTGTATGTAGAAAGCCCACTCTGCTGCTATCAAGGAGAGACACGCCAAACGCAAAGCAGCTGCTAAGGCCAAAAAGGAGGCACAGTCGAAAGCAGACACCTCTACCCCCGTTGCAGGCTCAAAGCCTTCGACTACTTCAAAAATGGAGTCACTACCTTCCAAGAAGAAACGGAAAGTCACGTCGGGTGCAGAGGTTATCAGCAAGTCGGCTGCACGATCACCTCGGGAGAAATCAGACTCGCGAGTAGGCAAAGCTGCACCCTCAGTCCCACTCTCAAGACCGACCATCAAGTCGAAGGCAGGAGGGGAGAAGAAGAAGAAAAGGCCGAAACAAATATCTGTTACTTGATTCCCTACTTTTTCTGTATCCATCAACATGAGGTTGGTGATCCAGGAGCAACGACTCCATAAGTGCATAAGTGATTAAATTATATAGATAGCACCCATTAGCCTAAGACAGAAAGAAGCCTTTTGAGAAATCACGACAGCGTCTGAAGCACCCGGTCGGTCATTTCTATGACCTAACAACAACGAATGAGTTCCAACACTCGCTCAAGAAAGTGAAGAAACATACCTTGTGTATGTCCGGTCGGTCCTGAGGGTTCAGCTTCAGCATACTGTCAATCAAGTCTCGTAATCCCTGAGAATAGGCCGAGCTGGGCTGCTTATACTGTGCATTCAGCACAGCCATTGCTATTGATCCTCCTTGTTCAGTCGTTTGTATATTTTCAAAGGGAGAGTGGGAGTATGCGAGCGCAAACAATGTACAGCCCAATGACTAGAAGTAGTTCAGCTTTGTGCATGCATGTAAACCTTGACTTTGAACCTTACCCAAATATCGACCTTCTCGTCAAGCATTACACCAGTCTTGACATCGAAGAGCTCGGGAGCTCGGTAAGCCATAGTACTCTGCTCAGCAGCAATGTCCTAGAGTCTTGTTAGCCTAAGTAAGAGCGCCAGGATAAACTTATATACCTGTTGGTAGAGTGCTTGAGATCTATTCTCAATTGGGATCCTGGCTTTCGTCGTACTACCAAAGTCCATCAATATAGGAGCACCCTCGTCCGAAATCATGACATTTCTATTAATAAAGCAAATAACTCAGTATCTTGTCAGTGATGATGATCAAGAAAGTACGAACCCGGGCTTGATATCCCTATGAGCATAGGGAACAACCTCTCCTGACGCCCCTTCAGCGTGCCCATTGCCTTTATGCAAGCCCTCAACGTCTTCATCCCCATCAAAAATCACATCTCCATCCTCTTCTACCCTATGTTTTGTTATGAGAGGCACACTCGTTGAATCGCCTTTCGAACTTTTACTTCTTCCTCCTCCTCCACCTCCTGAACCGTACGAGTATCCTTCATCACCGTCACCTTCAGGTTGAGGGAACCGTTCGTCGTCATGCGAGTGACGCTCTGATGAGCTTGCTTCTTGTCTTCTAGAAGACGATGCATTATTTCGTGAAGACCCCGATCCACCGGCGGGCGGGCGGTAGGTATGCATGGCGCGGATGGCTTCGCAGGTGCCTTTAAACAAGCGCACCATTTCCTGCTCCGGGAAATGAGTTCCATTGACTACATTGGCATTTATACGATCCTGCAGGTTCCCTCGCTAGGAAATAAATGAGTAACTTGAACATACTCGAATCGGATGAGCGCATACTTGATACAGTGGGAGGAATAAATATACAATCTTGCCTTCGCCGTCGGGATCTTGTACCACGGCAGAATCCTAACGGAAGGAATGAATGTCGAGTGCAATTAGCTACAGGAAGCAAATTACCAAAATTCGAATAATGTTAGGATGTCTAGTGGTTTATTTAGGATAAGTTGTAAGTGAACAATCAGCGTGGAGATACTCACTTGAACCGTCTATATGCTTCAACTTCTCGCATAGCTTCCTTCACGCCATCTGAACCAGTCGGACACCGAATCTTCTTGAGAGCGAATTGTCGCTAGTCATGGAACGTCAGTCTACACTCAGCATAGAGCATGATAGACCCAACTGACACCACTATGCTCATCCTGAGCAAGGTATACAAATGAAAAGCCTCCCTCTCCAAGAACCTTGATGATATTGACTACACGTATAATGAGGTTTGAATAAGTAACGAGGCAGATTTCCACGACTAACACGTTCGTCCGTTTATCTTGACTTTGGCAGACTGTTGACATAGACAAGAAGAGAGAGCCCATAAGGCGTCTTTGGCTTGGTCTTTGAAGTTATCAAGGGCTCGAAGTAGTTGAGGAGGGATAGCCATGTTCAAGTTCACAGGTATACGACTGCGGTGGTGACTGAGCGCTCTGAGTCTGTATATTTCCCTTTTCGCGTCAATTACATAAGCTCACTTTTACTTTTACCCTCTGCCGCCCAGGGCCCTGCGAGAGTGGAGAGAGATCGGTACGCGTATTTCGTTTCTGACGGCCATGGTCTATCGACTCATATCTGCCCTCGTGCGGTCAAATCATCTTCTATCAACCCAGAATATATATTATTCGAGCCGCAGGAATTGCTCTACGGGTCCCTCAGATCAAGTCAATGTAAATTTTTTTATCTCGTTTTGAATTACTTGCGTCATGGAGCCTGACAGAGGATTCTAGGATGAAGAAAAAACAGGACCTATCGCGCTTCCTCCTAAAAAACGGCTTGCTATATGTACACGTAAATCTCCTTGTTATTCTTATCCAAGGACTGACTGGTGTCGCGCGCTTCAGTGACCTGCATGGATGCACGAATAAAGTAAATCTCGCTATCCACATCGGGTGATCATGACATTAACTTGTTCTTTTTCTTTCCTTTCAAGTCCCTTCAAACAGCTCGGATTCGAAGAAGGTGACGCACATATCATCCGAAACGCAGGCGGCATGGCGTATTATCACTTCAATTTATTACATGATAACTCAGGAACCTGATACCCTCTCACTAGGCGCGACGCAATTCGAAGTCTCATCATATCTCAACGTCTTCTTGGAACGCGCGAGATTGCTGTCTATCACCACACCGGATGTGGTATGGTAACATTCACATCTCCGACATTGCGGAAACTCGTCAAAGACGCTAGCCCTCTGGACACCGAAGCTGCCAGACTGGTGGACCAAATCGATTTTCTAGAGTTCGATGACCTGGAGGAGTCCGTACGGAGCGATGTAAAATTCTTGAAAGAGAACCCCCTTATCATGAAAGGCACCAAAATCACAGGATGGATACATCATGTTGAGACGGGAGAGGTATGTCCTGTGCTTTGAGTCATTTTTAAATTGGAATCTTAAAGTGCGTTTGTCAGGCTACTCGTGTTGCATAACGCGGAAAAAATAGAGCTATGACTTCAATAAAAATATCATTTGAACGACTTCGATGTTCGAACTTGTTTGTTTGACGTCACGTCAAGGCAGATAATGAACGCTTTGACCGACCTAGATTCCTAGTATTCCTACAGTCTATTAATCCATATGGAGCATTTCCTAATGCAAAGACACAGCGAACGAAATAATAATAACAGCAAGCACGCGAAATCTGAAGTCCTTTAATCTTCCCAACCACTCATCTCTCTTTCCCGCTTCACTCTCCTCGCTTCCTTTCTCTCCTGATCGGTCATACACGCCCATTCCGTGATTCCGCCGACGCTTTCAATGAGCTCTTCCTCCCACTGTTCCTCCCTCTCTATCTCTTTCTTAGTTTTCTTCCTCGGTGGTGGAGGTGGTAAAGGTGGCGGAGGAGTTCGTCGGTTTGGATGTAGAGGCGCTATACGGGAGAGCATGCTGCGGGAGGATTTGAGATAAGGGGAATACGCGGTCCCCATAGTAGAGGGTTTTGCAGAGGACCCTCGGGGAGCGGGAGAATAGAAAGGAGAACCAGGAAGAGAATTGACTTTTCGAATAAGTTCGGACATTGGAGTGGATTTAGTCCGGGGAGCGATGCTGTAGCGAGACGAAAGTGAAGGACGCGTTTCTTTGACGGGGGTTTCTGCGGCGGCGTGGCGATCTACGGGGTCACTTGAATCTAAATCACTGGGATCGACGTTTTCCTGGTGAAAAAAGTTAGCTGCTGGACATTTTGAAGTGAAAGTATGTTAACATACTTTTGTTGTCTTTGCGTTTCCAGTGCTGGATCCAGCTTTGTCCGACGAAATTTCTGAAGCGCGTTTCGGTTTCGCTACTGTTTGATGCTCTATAGCCTCAGGGATTTCCTCTCCAGTGTTCGTCTCCTCTTCCTCATCAGACAGGACGATTCGACCTTTACCTTTACCTTTTCCCTTCTGAGAACTATTGGCATCGACCTTGGTCTTCTGTTTCTTCCTTGGAGGGGCTTCTACGTCCTCTCCACCTTCGAATGTGTCTGAATTTCGTTTCTGTGGATGATCCTCTTGCCTTGTATTCGTGTCCACGTCAGAAGCTGCTGCTAGCGCAGCAGTGGCTGGAGCCACATGGCTAGACAGATTCGAGTTGTCTTCGAGCTCTTCCTCGTCAATAAATTCTCGGCTCTTGAAAACCTCTTGAGCCTGCTGTTTCTGAGAGCTTTTACCCTTGGATTTCCCCTTTTTCGGCGGCAGGTTAATGACTACATCAACCTGAGCAAGAAGCGTCGCCTTCACCTTGCTTTTCGCTTTCGTTGCTTTAGCTTTCACAGCATCGCCAGCGTTACTCTCGACCTGCTTCTTTCTAGGTTTCTTTAACTTCTCTTTAACCGGAGGTGGCGCGAAAGACTCGTTGGCGTTGGATGAAGGTCCAGGTGTGCAGAGATCTATGGCCTCTACACGAGGAACGATAGGAGGGGAAGAACTTGCAAAGAAATTGGATGGAGCTGCTGGAACCGGAGGCGGAGGCATAATCTGTTTATCAATATCTATTTCATCAGCGTTGAAGTCGAGTTCATCCAGTTCCTCTATTCTCGGACGCCGTTTCGATCGGCTGATTTTCGGAGGCGGTGAGAAAGGGGATGATGAAGGAGCATTGGAGTCACTATGTGGATTAGGAAGGGTTACTATAGGAGGATAATCAAATTCTGATGTGGACTGAGGAGGATCCGATGGGGGCAGCTGTGAAGATGCCCCTGCAAGGATCGGAGACGTAGCAATAGGCAGATATGCCTGGGGAGAAGAATCTGGAGATGGTGCTATATGGTTGACTGTTTTCCGCGTTGACTGTGATTTTTTCGACCTGTTCGCAATTTGAGCAACAGTAGGGCGGAAGGCAAGCTCGTCGTCGTCAGACAACTCGATGATTTCTGAAGGATTAGGAAGAAACCTCTTTGAGTTTTGAGGTTGTTGGATAGAGTCGCTCGAGGTTCCTGAGGCATCATAGCCAGATGCCCTAGCTTTGGAATCTCTAGCACGCAACTTTGCACGATCAGCGATGCTTAACGAAGGCATTGAAGTGAAGCCATTGATCGAGTCGTTTCCAACAGCATTTGAGCTCGGCGAGCTTTCGTTCATAGCGTTAGCGAGTGCACCCTTGTATTTAGGTCTAGGTTTCGGCCTTGGCCTTGGCCGAGCGGAAGATTCGGAGGGCGCGGAATCTTTGGATATAGCTGAGCGATTCGCTGCATTGGCCGAGAACTCAGAGATAGTTTCTGGAATGGATTTAGTAGCAGGAAATTCGGATACAGTCGAGGTATTCGCAATAGCAGCGATTCGTTTTTCCTGCTTGTCTATTCATTTGTCAATAGGCATACACTGCGAGCTACGATCATGCGCACCGTGCATAGAGATTGGCATCATAGGCTCTCCCTCTTCGCCCTCGCTGTCGGCTATTACTTCATCGTCAAAGTTTTGGTCCATTTGGAGAGAAACAGGGTGTAAATGGAAACGAAGGTCGTGGTAGTTGTAGCAAGCAGTAAGTAGCAGAAAGAGATACGCGTCACGCGAGTCACAAGTGTGACAAGTCGCGTAAATGACGGTCGCGTTGTCGCGATCAACGAAATCAGGTGACCGCGTCACACCGACGCTTGCCGCCTCTCGCCACTCCGAACTTGAGCTTGAGCCTCAAGACTTCGAGGAGGCCCGAGGGCGCCAGCTCTCGTTTTGCATTGTCACTCCTAGTTGCTCAACCTACACCATTTGCATATATTTGTGTAGAAGATACATACTACATACATACATGATACAGCATATACTATACATGGTGCATATAGGCACTCCGATAAAAATACAGTAAGTCCATATGTAGTACATACGCAGTACATATTCAAGTACGCTCAATGCAGGTCCAGCTGACCATGAGAGCGAAGTCCAGATCCTGCCTATCATTTTCTCCACGTAAACCGTAGCATTGTTCTGAATGGGCCCCATCGAGAGGCTTTGGGTGTAATGATTTCCCAGCTTGTAACAGATGAGCCTTTGGCCATGCAAAAAGGAAGGACAATACCACGCACTGGACGACGAGGTTACCTCTACCTATAACTTTGTCGCCAAAAAATATAGGCATTCCAGCTTCTCTGATGATCTCACAGCCAGCTGAGACTTTGGCTTTAGGCCGAGTAACTCTGACCCACATGAGTTTGCCATCGATGCCGGCAATGCAAAGCCTACCGTCCTGGCGATGCAGTATTTCAGTCCACGGAACATGGACTTCCAGGATAAGATCGTTATCTGCGCGAGAAAACCTGTCGTGCTTGGCTTGTTGGATTACAAACACAACATCCTGGAGCTTGCCGGGCCTATGTTCATGCCCTACTCCTTTGAATAGGATTTCAGTACCAGGTTGACAGCCAGGCGGAACATCAACGTCAAGAATCGCGCTGATTCTTTTACCGTTTAAGAGATGTCGAGTTATGAGAATGGGACACAACTTCCCAAAGAATAGTTCTTCTAGGGTCAAGGTTAGGGCGTATTTCCACACCCTAGAATGACCACCGAGAGATACAAAAGGGGGTAGATGGAAGAAGGGGAATGAGTGTCGTGGCGAATCATCGTGAGGCCTTGGTGATTCTGAATCGGTAGCAGATTCTGGGGGAGCAAGCCTCTTTTCCGGCGATTCGGGAGTTGAGCTGCCACAATCAGATTGCCGGTCAACATATGTCGAAGCCTTGAAGTCCGAGGAGGAAGAACGGCTGTGAGATGCCAAAACATTAGAGATCGATTTCGGAGGTGCATGATGAAAGGGAGATTGAGCAGGCCGGGGCAGTATATCGTAGCTAGTCGAAGTGCGACGCAGGCTGAGCCTAGGCGTTACAGGAGTCAAAGGGGTCGAATTGACAGACTCGAAGCTAGACTGGCGGGAGGATGAAGCACTGCTTCCTAAGGTGGTCGATGATTTACGACGAAATGTACGACGTGAAGGGGACGACCGTGTCGAAAACTTGCTATCGGTAGTGGTTCGAGTAAGCGGGGGTCTTGAGGGGGAAGGATCGCGAACGGGGACGTTGGCAACCTCGAAGTGATGCTCGCGCATGAGGATTTTGTACGCGTTGTTGATCTAAAGGGAGATCCTCCTGAATGACAATGGAGAAAGCGAGACTAGAGCACCCACCTCGGCAAATTTTGCTGTCGCCAAGTTCTTGTCCTCGATGTGACGGTCAGGATGCCAAACCGCATACTGCGAACAGACAAAAGGTCGCGGTCAGCAAAGCTACAAGAGGCGCATTCACGATATGGTCGTACCAGCCTCCTATACGCCGCCTTCACTTGCTCTCGAGTTGCATCGTTTCGGACGCCCAGGACTTGGTGCCAGTGTTCAGGTTGTTTCGTTTTGAACGGCATAGTGCAGACGGATTGCGTTCAGCCAGAATCACTGACGAGCTTGAGGAAAGCATAGGCGTGCGCGGCTTGGTCTTAAATAACCTACTGAAGTATATAGGCGGATCGAATATCGCCATGCCTCAATGTGATTAGTCCAACCCGTACTTCACATCACGGCAGCAGATCATGAAACGGCTTTACCCAGAGATCAATGAAAGTCATTCCAAATCCACCCTCGTGTTCAACACGATGAAACTGAACATCGCTCACACTGCGCCGCAGGAGCAAGAGATAAAAATAAATCTTCCGAGTTCAATTGATGCTTTCAGTCCAGCGCAGGCATGAGCCTAGATCTTTTCGAGAGTATCAAGGTACAAGCTGAGCATTGGCAAGAGAACTAGAAAAGGACAAGCTATGTAGGCGCCCACGCCGACGAAGGCAGCGTGTTACTATTTTAGGAAAGTGCTTCCCTCCCTGATACCCTAGTACCCTTCACTATTTACCTCAGGTTTACCTCAATGCGTTTACTAGGCATGCAGTGCTACACACAAGGCTTTGTATTGATAGGAAGTCGGCTCGATATCTAGTCAATTCTTTATCTCTGGCCTAGTGAAGTCCAAATCAGCAAACCCGAAGATTCTTCTCTCACTCCTCGAATCAAGGTAGCGAGGTAGTTCGGTCAATTTTGTGTCATTGATGAATAACAATATATGCACCTTCTATCTATTTCTATCTATTTCTGACATAGTATGACATAGACCAACGCTGCGCCGATACGTGTCTAGAATGCTAAAGAGGTTGGTAGCCTGACAGTCATCCCTGCACCCACGGAAACGTACGAGTAATTTCCGCGTTAGTCGACGGGATCCCGAACCAAATAATCCGTGTTCACCCTACAAATGATTCGGCTTATCTGCCGTGAGTTCTTTTACCTCTTGAGCACCTCTGGTTCGATGAAGGCGTAGGCTTCAAACCTCGACCGAACGTTTCGTGGTTATCGGGAGAACGGTAGATAGTGGTCCTAGGGCATCCAGATCGCCATTCGCATTGGATGTCCTCGGTGCGAGTCCTTACCACCGTCGCAAATTCCCCGAACCCCCGCTTACATCAATATTGATTGCAAATCATGAAATCCGGGGAATTGTCCGTAATTATTTCCTCTGCTTTGTCTCCGGGTTTTGGAAAACAAAAAGTTTTTGATGTTCATTCAAGCGGTTTCATCCAAGCGCGATCGAGTCTAGCACAATGTCGTATGTCGTCGTCCTTCTGGCGGTAACCTCGTATCTTCTCGTGTTGTGCCCTAAAACATAGCTAAAGCCGGTGAACACGCTACAAGTCCGTGGATGTAAAGACCCAGCACAACTCATCATGTTATCTTTCATTGACATCACTCACCCGAGAATCCCTGCTATTCGCTAAGCAGCACTCGATTGTGCCTCTATCATGGGTCATTAGAATCCTTGCTGCCTGCCACCTTGAGGGGAATCATAAGGGTCCTTGAGTGTGCTTACTTCTCCCGTCCTTTAGGCCTTAGGGCTCAAGTGTCTGCGCATTTCGGTATCGCGGTCCGTATGATTGTGATTGTGGGTGCCAGTGGGTGCCAACATTGCGCGGCCTTTCTGACGCAAACCACGGGCGAGACGGGGTGATTCTGGAATGGAAAAGAATCAGTGATGTATATCCCAAGTGACAAGAACAAATATCAATAAGTGGCGAGTTGTAGTCATTCAACCAAGATCAAGATCGGTAGACCAATTCATATTGATGGATTAGGCCGTGACGGTTGAGACGATAATTAGTCCGCCTCATGTTGGTTGGGTCCCCAGTAATCTAGCCGGTTCAGCCAGCTAAGAGTTTGACATCCCTACCGACGTGCCACAAGCTGCTGCATGTCGTTGCAAGAGCACGTACATGCTCTTGAGTGGAATGGGGTGAGAATGGGTATGCAGGGTTCAACGGTCTGGGTGCAAGGCGGCTGCCATGTGAGAAAAATCAGCAAAGCGAAAGCTATTTACAGACGTTTTATTAAAGACCGGAAGACCGTTTAATCCAAGCGGGAATTGCGTATCAAATGTCGTTTGTGCCTTTCTCGTACTCTCGAGTATAGCTTGATGACTGGACATTTGTCTTCTTGGTGGTGTTGTTGTGGGATCAGAAATGCCGAGGAAACGATGTAGCGCGTAAGCCAGTCGTGTTTAATAGCGAAGCGTCTTGGGACAACTGTAATCGAGAAACGGTGGGGGGTGCTGTCATGAAAGCTTGCTAAACCCGAAACAATTTCTTTCCATAGATTCGCCTGAGGTGCAGTAAAAACCAACCGCATCTATAGACAGCTTCATGAACGCTGGGCGCCACCCATGCCGAAATTCAACTGGGTTTGTACTAACAGACTTGAGGAACACTCGACTTTGCCGAGTTTACGTGGAGCTTGGAAACCGTACACATAATGTGTATACAATCTGCGGACAACTGATGCGAGTAATTGGGTTCCAAATGAGCTCGTAGCCGCGGTGTAGCAAAGATCGACCTAAATTTGAACATGAGGATGAAGTGAACACCTTGACCACCGTGTATCTGTTTGATGATGAACATTACAAGTCTTAGTATACCGAGACCAGCACTTACACATGTTTGAATGGCGAGGTGAATCGCAGAAAAAGAGAGAAAGAAAGTAGCAGAACCAGCCCGAACGCTGTAGATGTCAGCCCGACACTGACCACCCGTCAGCCCGACAGTATCTCAAACTGTCTGTGACTCGGCATCACAGAAAGAGATAATAGAAAGCGATCAGACGAGAGGGCAGTGTAAAGGATGAAACGTTTCGCCTTCATGTATACTCGAATTCAATCCCCTCTCGGAGCGCTTCCGCGGGTACTTGAGTTGGATCATGCCCGTGTTGACTGGCAGGCGCTCGATGCTCAATATTGTCGAGCTTCATAGGACGGAAATCTCTAGAAGTAGAGCTATTCAGTTACAGCGAGACTCTGCACAGACTTGCGCTGAGGCTAGGCGGTACTTACTCTAGTGAAACTAGGCAGCGCAAGGGCTTCGCCGTACTGCCAGCTGGCATCGCACTCCACTTGTTCGGGATAACTTCGCAGAATCACAATGAGCGTAGCAAGGCTTGGTGAAGTTGAGTAACGCATAGATGACGCCAAGCGTATTGAGCATTCCTGGCTCAGCTTTAAGCTACGAATTGAACTCTCGAAAGCGGGAGTGTGGGAGGTGCATCATGCATGGTACATGTTGTGGATCCCTTAAATGCGTAGAAACATCTATTTGCGAACATCGAGCATAAAGGAACCTTGTCTATGCGGAAGGAAAACGATGTAGATAGTCCTCGTACGGTGCCTTGAAGCTTTGTGCATCGTTTCACCGCTGGAAGCCGTGCCCTCGACCCTAAGTTCGACAAAACAGGGAGCGAGGGATCTGTACAGCGTGTAAGCCCTGAAATGTGTCGCTGAATGGTAGTGTGCGCTTTTCAGGAGTTCTCGTATACGATTTTGGATTAACAGCGAAGTGAAGGCAGTTTACTAAATGATCATGATCGAAAGTTTAAGCCAATCTGTGTTGGAGGGACACAGACTTACACGATACATGACAAGGTTAAGCAAACCATACACATTTTTGAAGGGTATAGTAGACAACTTGAGAGCCAAAGCAAGAAATTTCTGAAATTCACAAGAGTGGAAGGGGTCTGGAGGCAGGGTCTGAGCGCTAGCGCTAGCTGGACTCAGGTACCGGCAAAAGCCGGCGGAGCCATTTAGTGCACGTGGGAGAGGAGAGCCTGGTTCGATAGCGCTACTTACACCGAGCTCCAGAGGCTCCAGTGTTCTCCAAGCTGAGGCCATTCACGATAAACTCATGATATAACTCACGAAATTGCATGTATACACTCTATTCATCCTTGTACACTCCTATTATCTCTGTCATACTATTCCTATTTATCCTCGCCTCTGTCGAATCCGAAAAATGAACTTGGAATTCCTGTCAAATCTTGCTATTTTCCTATTTGCTCTTCATTCTAGAGCTTCTGCATCTACCGTATTACCAAGGTGCGCTTTAAATCAACTGGCTATCAAATATCTCACTCAAGTCAAACCAGATGGGGCCAGGCAACGGCACTTATCTATGATGCTCTGTTCGTTCAAGGAGGAATGACAGATGAATTCAATGAATACTCGTATACAAGTGCTCCAATCAACGACGACCTACTCTACCTCTCTTTATCATCCACATTTGACCCTTCTTCTCCTCCCTGGCAGCTTATCAGCAGCTCCACAAATTCCTCGACATCCGCAGGCCCGTCGGTGGCATGGCACACCTTACCTGCTCTGAATACCTCCGAAATCCTCCTCTTCGGAGGTCTTCCTGCTGTCAACTCACCCACTGTCCTCACCGTCCAGGCTGATTCAGCTTGGTTGCTCAATGTGTTCAATCGCCTCGTTCCTCAGTGGTCTCAACAAGTCACATCATGGGCGAATGAACCGATTCGTCGTATCCACCATACTACCGTCACTTCACGGGATGGCCTCGTCTTCTTAATCGGAGGCGAGAAGGCTGATGGTTCAGGCAATACATTTTCCGAGCACTATGCCTTCGACCCGGGCGCATCCACTTTCACTCAGTTACCGTCTACCAATGGACCTCCAGGCATTACAGGACACGCTAGCGTCATTCTTTCTAATGGTACGCTTCTAGTATTTGGAGGTTATAATCCGCAGAGCTCCTCCCTCGTCTCTTTCTCGACAATATGGGCTCTGGACACCACGGCCTCGTCATTTTCATGGACGACCCTTACCATCGCTTCTGGCAATCTACCAAATCCCAGGAGAGCGTTTGCAGCGGTTCTGATTGATGGAGGAAAGATTATTATCCACGGTGGTTGTGATTCAGGTTTCCAGAACACCTACAGCGACGGATGGGTTTTAGACACTTCTGCTAATCCGCCAAGCTGGTCTCAGGTTTCCGCTTTATCACAAATTGGACAGAGAAGGGACCATTTTGCCGTCCCTTACGGTTCTCAGGTCATATTTGGTTTTGGTGAGTCTGTCAGTGAACTTGCAATCTCGTTGATTCTCACTCGACTTGGGTGCAGGCTATGGAAGCTCTGGTCCTGCATCTGCTGGCTTGCAGATTTACAATCCATCAGATGGAACATGTTCCTCCACATCCTACAGTCCACCGTCTTCTACGAGTCCTGTTACACAAACCATTCCTGGCCCTTCGCAGACGTCTGACCCAAGCGGGGGTCAGTCTGGAGCACCGGGCTCCACAGGCAGCGACGGCGTCCATCCGACAGGTACTTATGACCCACATGATCCCACAAGTACTAGTGGCAGTAACGGAGGCGGGAGTCCAGCTGACAATGACAATGGCAGCGACAACAAGAAAACCACTGCCGTAGCAGTTGGATCTGCATTAGGTATCCTTGGATTGCTTGCCTGTGCGATTGTAATTGTCTACTACGTGTGGCGAAGGAGGCAAGGTGCCATCCAAGAAAGTCGTTTCATGATTCTCAACGAAGACGACCCTGACGCTCGAATACCACCCGTTCATCCGCTCGGAGAGAAGGCATCGTACAATCCGCGATGGCATGTATTTAGGAATGTGGGCGGCGCATTGACAGCTCTCCCTGGCGGCTTCATTGGACTTACGCGTGCTCGACGTGCTCCTGAACGGAGAGATATGCTTGCGGACGAAGACACCCGAGATTTTAGTCCTTGGTACGATAGACGAAGAAGGGACGGTACCGGTGGTAGCTCCTGGTCTCTGATGAGTAGTATCATGAGACTTAGAAGTCGGGAACCTAGCACAGGAAGTTACGCTAGTTTTGGAGTTGGAAGTCCCTGGGGGGAGAAGAATGATCCGTTCTCAGATGGGGCTGCGTTGATGAGGGATGAAGAAACCGGGTATGTTGGTGCTGCAGCACCTGGCCATGGTGGTTCTGTGAGGCCCTCTCATACTCGCAGCATGAGCTTTCGGAGCTCATGGAGCGCATCCAGTTATCGCGATCCATTTGCAGACCCTTCAATTGAAGATCAAGATGTCACAGAGCCTCCGACGTCATACACTGAAGGGAGATCATATCCACAACCATCTCAGCCTCTTCATGTCCAGACGATGCTACCCATTACCATGGAAGCTCATACCCTCAGCCCTGTTACGGAGGCATCTCGAGCCACTCTAACACAGAGCGAAAATACTGAATCAGTGTCGTCAGAGTCTCAAGAGCCTGCTTTGAGCCCATTTGATAGTCTTTCCCGAACATCGCAGACATCGCATACTCCCCGACGTTCCTCTCTCTTCGATGCCAATGCACAGCCCATGGTCAGAAGCGACTCTTGGTGGTCACGTTTCTCGCGCAGCGCTTTCCTCGATAGACGTTCCAGTGGTTCGCGACCCGTTGGCGGTATGCCTGAAATCAGAGATCCTAATCCTCCTCCACGGTTAGTCGCGATTGAGGAGAGTCAGCATTCAGTGTCACCAGAAAACGAGAACGATTCTCCAAAATCTAATCATTCCAACCCAATTCATCGTGCACTGTCGAGGCGAGGATCGAATGTATACCGCGGGACTCACGGAAAATCGTTTTCGTCACTGCAAACTGCGAATTCGGAGGCCATCGAGAAGATGGCGGGAATGGACGTTGCGCAACGAGAGCGAACGGGTAGTCATGGTACGCGGGAAGGTACTGGGACGAGTTATGAAAGTAGTCTCGACGTCTGGCTACCTGAAGATGGCAGAGGCCCTATCACCGATGTTGCTGGTGAAGCTGATATACCTCACAAGGTGACTTCACCTACAGAGATGACAGCCGCAGAGGCCTCAGCCCCACAACCTTCTATCTCAGCCAAAGACTCTCCTTCTCCTGTCCTCACCCCACCGGTTGCGCTGACTCCTTCAGCTGCATCTTCTGACACCTCCGCCAAAACCGGCGCTAGCAGTAAACGATCTATACGGCCTCCTTCAGGTTCTTCCGTCGCAGCTCGAGTGCGAGATTACGAGCGGCGCATGACTGAGGAGCAGTCTGTTCCCAGCCCCACCAACACCCGACACCGAGAGGAGCGTACGAGAAAGAAGTCTACAGTAAACTACGGTCTTGTACCCCGACCTAGTCTCTTTGTCGCCAATCCAGACCACCAAGCGAAACCTTCTGACGATTCCTAAACCTACCTACCTACCTGACTTTGCCTCTCCCCTTCTGTTTTGGGCGTGCTGCTGTATCTTATCTTCGTTGTATTGTCGCCACTCAGCCTTTCATTCTTTGTGCTCTGCTTTTTCTCTGCAAAAGACTTCCAGTTGATCTGTGTTGGGTATTTAGATGATTTGTTGCGATACTTTGTTTGCATTTCCTCTTCACAGACTACATGTTTACGACTTTTACGACGCATTCACGATCGTCTTTTTTTTTTCTACTTTTCTTTTCCTTCTACCCCTTTTTCATTACTTACTTACATGAATGGCTGGGTGACTGACGGACTATGAAAGTGTAACTATAACGATAAATTGTTTTACATTACTCGTGTATCCCTTCAATAAAGACTCACATCTACGCTTATCCTATATCGATGGGCTTTCAGATGGAATTTCTTTCAAGTGAGATATCAACTCTTGGGAGTCCACTCATGTGTACTTGGATAGTGTATATATTACGAACTCGAACACCAAGGCAGAGAACCAAAGCGGAGAATCCAAATTGAGAAACCGTATAGAGTGATACATATGATCCATTTGATAGATTATGTTGTTCATGACTTCCCCTGCGTGTCTATGTACTCGGAAGAGATAGATGCGGAGATCACTTTGGTTCAGCCAATAGCCAGCCTTGGTACTCGGAATCATCATCTTATGATTGACTGAGATGAAAGCCATATCAAGCTTCTACACAAATCATTCTGAATCAAGATATGGTCGTGACGAGTTGTTAAATCTGACTGGACCTAGTGATTAGCATCTAGTAGCTTCAATGGAAACTCTGGAGATATATTGAGGTACTTTCGAGTACACCCTGAAGGTTAAAACCCACTATGTATTAGTATCATTGCCAAGGCACCACTTGTCGGACATTTCGGAATGACAAAGTTTCCTATGGTGCAACTCGAGGACCGCGTGGAGTACCAGCGGGATACCGTAATGGCCAATAAAGCAAGTAGAAAGACTATACATTGCTGGATCATCCAGATAATACATAGTGGGCGGGGTTAAGCACGAGTACGGCGTTGTACAGGTACTTTCCTCAGTATGTATTGTAGAAATGATAGTAATGATGCTGTCGCTACGGCGTAAGATGAAACACTGGAACTGACAAAGTTATCATCAGTTTCAGTTGATACAAAATCATTTGATATCGTTCACGAATCCTTGGGCACGCGAAGAGATTTACTTACCAATTGTCATTCGGACTCTCGGGCTCGGGCTTCAGGGCTTTGAGCTTTACAAGGACCACAACACTCGAAGGCTGTCTGATTAATTGCATCAAACGAACAATACTCTTGCGGTGCACAATTGTGAAGATCATTCGTTTCAAGTGCCTAGCATGTGGTTTACAGGGACCGCAAGATCCAAGTATCTTCTCCGAATCTTGTTAGTCAAGTTTATCCGAGGGGATGGGATGGAGTAAATAGCTCTCACCTCCTAGAGCCTCCTAGCCTTTCTCAGAGACGGAGATACAGAAATAGGAAATGACATGCGGCACTAGTGGCACGATTTTTTACGACTCGTTACATGCGTATGTCGGGCCACTCCTCCTCGTTGAATACACTTTGACGAAGACTTGTCCTAGATACGAACAAAATGGCAGCCAAAATCATGATGAGCGCTTGACGGCGATCTGGCGATTCGTCTGTTGGGTCTCACCGGAAATGATGTGAGTGAGCGCTCCGCGTCCATCGAGGGTCGACCGTCGATCTATTTTGATTTGGAAGATCCTTGATGTGTATTCTCGAGCACGGAAGCTGCTATCGTAGGCTTAAGCCTTACGAGACCTTTACGCGTACGCAGAGAGCCGGTGGAGGCAATCTTTTCATTAACCTCGCACAAAAGTCGCCATAAGTGACCTGTAAGAAGGAGCGTGCTAAACCCGATACCAGTTGTGGAACCTATAAGTATGTCGAAGCCAAATAGAAGCTGTCTATATATCACAGGGCTGTTGAACTGAAGATGATAAGAGGGTGAATATGGCAACTTAGTGACATACTGGCCGTTGATCATCAAATGGAACTGCAGGAAAGTACCTGTTTTTCGGCTTTGCATGAGGGAAAAGAAGAACGTTTCTAGACACAACTCTCTGCTGACCCACTGGCCAGTACAAGATCGTCGAGAGATTTAATAATAACATCGCTTCCGTTCAAGATGCCTGTTCTTCTTTTTGAATACCGAGAGGGCAGTAACAAACTCTATTTTGAGACCGTGGATAACGCGCGAATTTCATTAGAAGAGATGAGGATGACGCAGGGAAGGGAAACATTAGAAGACGAATTGTTTTTTAAGTACTAGTAGACTCACAGGCTAGGTACTAGCGGGGCCAGACAATTGCTTCCTCGCTTCCTGTCAGCGCTATGAATTGAACATGAAACAGAAGAGACTAAACCAAGCTGGACAAGCAGCTTTGCCATGTTTATTCGTTGGCGTCTGTTGCCGTGCGGGCGTCTTACGACACTTTACCACAACGTGTGCTAAGAGTGTCCGAGGTCCTTACATCGCGGGAGAAGCCTGACGCCCACCCAATTGAGCGCTAAGCAGATGCGATCTTATCATATACATGCCTCATGTTACAACTACCTCTGCTATCCTACAATTTAATTTCTTCAAGCGGCTTCAATTTCAGCAACGTATTTCTTGCTTTCCTCAGTGTCTGCCTTGATGAGAATCTGTATAACCAGTCAATTTCAGTCTTCAATCTCACATCTCAGCAGAACCCACCTCAAGAAGTTTCTCAACGTATTTTTCCATAGCGACCTCCTTCGAAGTTCCCTTCACGCTGTCCCAGGCGTCCCTGATAAAAGGCACTAAATGACAAGGTGCATGAAGAGTGTGAATAATCAGAAAACATACCACTTCGCCTTGCCCGTAAAGTCGAGCAAGCCAGGTCGAGCAGTGTTCACATCACCAATAGTGGCTTCAAAAAAGAGTCAGGTTTTGACTCTGAACATCGAAATAAACAATTTTACCTTGCTTGTAGTACTTGTAGAACTAATCAAGTAGCGTTTAAATCAGTTACGCTCCTGAGCCGAGGACTAAACCCTTACGAAGAGTTGTTCATCCTGAGTAGGCTTGATAGGTCCGTCCTTGGGAAGACTTTGCACGATCTGAACAGCTTTATCGAACTTGGCTTGCGACATGATGAATGATTAGTCGATAGAGGTCAAAGGTCTCTCGATGGTGGAAACAAAAGCTACGATTCTGGATTATCACATCGATCGTCAAACTTCCTAATCTGGATGACCGGGGGCTGTAGCTGTCCAATTCAATCAGCTGAGCCTTGCTTACCTGCAGCCCATAAGCCCATAGGGTTCGGGGCTGAATTCATAATAGATCTTAATGGTGTACACATAGAAAAACCTGTAGGCGTTAGCGTATAGCAATGGGAAGACTCAAAAAGCGCCATGAGGTGCAAGACCGATTTTTCCGCGTAAACAAACTGCGGAGATGATTTCAGAATTCGGTTTAATTTTGCATAGAAGTTATGTTGCTTGGGAAGCTGAAGATGTTCGAGATCGTAAAAATAAATTGAAGAGAAGTCGAAATTATGGCAATTATGTAGTTCATGGATGAGTAAACGGATCATGGGTAAGTAGAAAAAAAGCCCTTCTCCTTTGCTGCGTGGAAAGCTGTTGAAGTCATAAAATACTGAATAGGCGCACGTCCACAGTGCGCTCCGCTGAGCTCGAGACTCAAGAACTTAGAAGCTCAGCAAGCTGCACGGAGTCTGAGCTCAGCTGCGGGAGCGGTGGAGGTGGTCACATGTCAAGCAAATA
This sequence comes from Neonothopanus nambi, assembly GCA_003987895.1. Taxonomy (NCBI): domain Eukaryota; kingdom Fungi; phylum Basidiomycota; class Agaricomycetes; order Agaricales; family Omphalotaceae; genus Neonothopanus; species Neonothopanus nambi. Next base: position 73,366 of record RCHF01000015.1, read on the forward strand.
GACTGCTACACAGCCACTCGACGAGTGGAACGTTCAAGTTACGCTGCGTCGACTCGTCTCTTGAGCTCTAAAAGCCAACCAAGAGTTGTCATGGCCCCATCAGCAGCACCACCATCTCCTCAAGAAGTTCACAGAAAACTTTCTCTTCATTCTGCCCCAAAAAGCAGCAAAGTGAGTTCCAAATTTGTACCTCGCTTGGCTGTCCATATAGTAACTGACTAAATTGCAATTTTCGTTGCCATTTAGCCACCTCCTGTATCCGTACCACCTGTATCTGGTACAGAGTCAGACTCGGATTCTATCTTGACACCAGACGCCTGGTCAATGTCACCATCGGGATTGGTATCTGGCGCGGGTGGCGCATCTCTTCCAGGTGGTTCTACCCAACAGCCACTTTCATCCATTGCAGAAAGGAGATCAGCAAGTGGCGAAGACTCGGAAGATGATGATGATGAGGTTGAAGGAGGTTGGAAAACAGCGGATGTCAGCGAAGGTCACCTTCAAGGTTCAGTTGACGAAAGTGTCATCAAAGCCGGATATTTGTGGAAGAAGGGCGAACGAAGAAAGGTCGGGCGTCTCTTCGGAGAGCTTTCCTATTCCTAACCACTTTCGCATCTTGCCAACAGACGTGGAAGAAGCGCTGGTTTGTCCTGCGACCGGCTCATTTGGCCTACTACAAAACAGCCGCCGAGTATCAACTTTTAAGACTACTCGAACTCTCTGACGTTCATTCCTGCACGCAAGTTTCATTGAAGAAACACGAGAACGCTTTTGGCCTCGTTTCTCCGGTGCGGACGTTCTATCTACAAGCTAAAACACCAGCGGAGGTACAGGAATGGGTGCATGCTATCGAAGAAGCTAGACTTGCGCTTCAGTCGGCCTCTAATCAGAATACTGGCACCGTACCTATACCCATACCGCGAGGAGGCACCCAATCGACTCATGTCTCCTCTCCTCCCCCTGTTACTCCGTCACCACAATCTCATATCTCCTACGGCCAAAACGCTGAGACGTCCGATTCAGAAGATGCCTCGCCATCCGGCGGCTATCGTACATATTCGATGTCATCTCAGACACGCCCTGTCATTGGCACCTCACCTTCAAAAGCGCAGACGGCTGCTGCATCTAAAGACCCTGCAAAGACTGTAATGTCTGGATACCTCATGAAATGTGGATCGAAGCGACGTAATTGGCGAAAACGATGGTTTGTTCTGTCTGGAGAGAAGCTGGTGTACTCAGCCAGTCATATGGTAGGTTGCATCCAGAGTATGCGTTGGAAATAAAATCTCACTGACCCTTTTACAGGACACAAAGCCGCATCGCCAATTTGCCTTCTCTGATATTCTGGATGCTCTTGAATACGATGTTCCTGCTCATCGGCAACATCCACCACCTGTTTCCTCGCCGGCTTTCCCAGAGAGCGATGACCCTCAGAACGCACATACCTTCAAAATCATAACTACCAAACGCACTTTGCTGCTGTGCGCCCCTAGCGAAGAAGACGAGATCAAATGGCTAGGCGCCGTTCGCGCGCTGATTGCGCGTCGATCTGGGACAGGAGTGGTACCTGGAGATACTGCCAAGGCCGTAAATGCAAGCGCGTCAGTGTCAAATGCTGACACCAGTCCTAATAGCTCCGGATTCACGTCCGGAGGCGGGAGTGGGGGAATCAAAGCTAAAGTTCGGAGATTGAGTGCTAGTGGCGGAACTGGCGTTGCAGGTGTCATTCGGGAGGAAGACGCTCAAACGCGACAATCATGAAGTGGTCCGAATTCCTTCGTCTACTGTCATCTTTTTTTCTCTTTCGTTATTTTGCTTCATGGATTTCCCTTTTCTATTGAAATCCTCATTTCTATCATTCTTGGTGGTTGTCACTGCCGCTCTCGCTTCCGTTTATCTCCATTGGATTTCTGTTTTGTATAAGTACTTGACCTTTTGATTACCTGTTTTCCTCTCACATCTGACTTCCACTGGACTGTTAATCCGTATGCATTTTTATTCAAATTCGACAGTCTATTAATTGGTAGGAACTTTGAAGTTTAACGAGTATGTATAAATTTTATTCTCGTTGTCGTTGTCATTCGAATGTCGTTCGACTAAGGGAGCCAATGTCCCTGCCGCCATGTATTCAGTCGGGTCGACTACGAGTCACTTCATCTGAAGTTGTGGGAGATGTGGTTCCCTGCCACTAACACATACACATAACCGTTAAGCGCGGAAGTCATTTGTCTATTCCTGGACTAAGAATCAATCGGTGACTTGACATTAAGCCGTTTGTTCGCATTTGAGTAGATCAGTTGTTACCGCATCATGACCTGGTCTGTTGGAGTGGGAGCTAGGCTGATGCACTTGACCGCCGATGAGGGCGGCTATAACCTATCCTTGGAATGCGGCGCTTATGAAGAATTCGAACTGGACGACGAGAGAAAACACCTTCAGGAAGAGATTCTGTCAAGCCACACACCGCCACGGAGGCTGGACTGGGAAAGGGCTAAGTTGTTACGGCAAAGTTGTCGCATAGTAGTATGACAAGTATTCTGTGGCGGACGCTGGAATTCGAAGAAGAAGTGTGGGTGCACTGGCTGCTGGACGAGGCTGGGGGGGTAAGATCTCCACGTGGAAGATATTTCCAAAAAAGGAAGGTCGGCATGTCGTTTCTGCGATGACAAGGACCCCAGGAAGCGTTAGGAGAAGGGCACGTGACATTTTTGTTGAAACTGTGACATGGTGTGACATGTTCCTAGGATTGGGTAAAAGTGAATAGATCCGTTTGGGTACATATACAGTGCCTCCATGTTCTAAGGGCCTTTGTGCCCCTTGCCCTCGTCTCTCTGCTCCGCTAACTTAGGTCTAACTCGCTGTGCTTTCATTATCCATCTTTCTATCTGTATCCTTGTTTTGCGTAGTCTTCGTCTAATTCCCTCAAATGCCTCCTTCTCCCAAATCTTCAACTACTCCCAAGAAATCCGGAGCGCCCAAGGCTAAAGGCGCCGTTCGCGCCAAGTCTGGCTGCTATACTTGCAGAATTCGTCGAAAAGTTTGTTTTTCCACCTTCGCTTCGATGCATTCTTCACTGACTTTCTCTTGTTCGTGTCTTATCTCTAGAAATGCGACGAGCGGCCTGACGATCTTGGGCGCTGCGAGACCTGCGTTCGTCTGCGTCTCCAGTGTTTGGGTTTCGGTGCTAAACGACCAGAGTGGCTAAGGGTAGGTCGTGTTTAATTAACCTTGTTGTGAGCGCCTCTCTCATTCTCTCATTCTCCCATTGTTTTTTTTGCAGGAGAACAACAATGTCCTCGACATTCGAGAAAAGATTAAAACTTTCCTTGCTTCGCAAGGTATGATTAAAGGCCACTCAGGATCAGGCCCTCGCGCAGCGGAACAGGAGCCCGCCACACTTCGACTCGCACACGAAGAATACAATAGCTCTGCATCAGAGAGCCCCCCAAGTCAACTACTTGTACTCAATGATGACATCCGTCACGGAACCGTGTCTAACGTTCGCGGCGAATGGAGTTCTTTCCCCAATAACTATGAGGCTCATCCAGGTATGCCTACTTTCTCAAGCTTGGACAAAATCGATTTCTTATGCGCCACAGTTCTCCACTCCTCTCAGAGACCCGAATCGCCCTTTGGTTCTCACAACGGAGATTCCACATACGAGCAACCATACCTGTCTACAATCCCGCCTAATTCTACTAGCTTAGTACCATCATGTAAGACTCCTCTGTACCAATATTAAATATTGTAATGTCATGTAAAATACTCAACGCCCTCCTTCATTGGCAGGGACTCATACAAATGCTACTCCGGCGTTCCCTACTCTACCTACTCTACCTACTGTGGGTAGTCGTTTTGGTGCCTCTTACACCATCCCAGACCAATTCTTCGGCCCACATCTGGGAGATCAAGTCAACTTCGTTGATAGTGGTTTGGGAAGTGCTCGTTTCCTCGTCCCCGAAGACGCTCTGGACGACTTAGCGAATCACTATATGATGACAGTGTATGAGCTGCAATACCAACTTGCTGATAAAGCTGTGCTATCAAAGCTACTTTTCGATTCGGTTCAAATGCCGGGATTCGCTCGCGAGGCTGCACGATTGCTTGCGTCTGTGCACTGCCAGCGATCGCAGACTCCTTCGGTTCCGGCCCTCAAAGGCCAGCCTACAAGACAGCGTTATGACAGTTTGGTGAACGTGCTGAACAAGAAGCACTTTGATGATGGCGACGCGCTTGCTGCCCTCAATGTTATTTCTACTTTCCTCTTCGACGGAGGACACGGTGAATGGGACCAATGGCTTAGGGTTGTATCAAATTACTCTCTCAGCATACTCGAGGATCGTGTTCGCTACCATAGCTATCGGGACGCTCTTCTCAGCTGTAACGAGAAGGACCGTTTCATCATCAAGACGGCAATCTGGTTTGACGTTTTGGCTTCTGTCACTACAATGAAACCACCTTTACTGGCTCGGGTCATTGACGATATATTCAATCCTGATTCGGAGCAGAGTGGCTTGTACGACACCGACGTCGATTTTGCACTTTCGCCCGAGCTCTCCATGATGAACGTCATGGGCTGCGAGAACCGTGTCGTTTGGGCTCTAGCTCAAATCTCGGAACTCTCACACTGGAAATCCGTTTGCCAGCGTGATGGTAACCTGAGTATCCTCGAGTTGGCGAGACGAGTGGATGACATTCAAGCGGTTTTATCTCCGTGTTCACCTCCGCCAACCACGCACGACGAACCTGACCTCTCTAGAAGTCTCACCTCGGAAATCTTCCGAACGTCCGCTATCGTCTATCTGCGAACGGTCTTGTCCGGGGATTACCCTTTAGTCCCAGAGGTTATGACTGCCGTTCAGGACGCAGTTAAAACTTTGCGAGACGTAACGAAGGAGCATGAGAAGGTCAGGCACGTTGTTGTGCGGAGCACGGTGTTCGCCTACTATATTTGTGGATGTCTCACCAACTCTACGTCCGTCCAAAGCGAGCTCCTGATGCAGCTCGAAAACGAGGGCAATGTAGGTAATTGCCAGGGTATTCGTGAACTGTTGAACCAAGTACGCAGCTCGCGTCGGGGGCTGAGTCAGCCGGTCCACTGGAGGAAGATACTCCGCGATGAGAGCATGCTAGTGGTGTAGCCACATACGCATCTGCTAATCCCCTTTCTTCTTGTAACAATCCGGTCATGTATCATTTTCTTGTTTTTCGCTGTCGCATCTAGTCCGTCGATGTAATACTAATGTACGCATACCTTGTCTGCAAGCTGCTCAATCACTATTTCATTGCTCTTCAGAATTTGTTTTCACCGCAATCCATTATCTCGCCACATGTCGGGCAAAAAGTTGTACATGCATAGTTTCATTTGGATAAATTCAAATTGATGTCTCGGAGCAATGCAATAGCTGAGCTAAAATCGTATCTAATCCCTTCCAATGCTCGCCAAGGTGTGCAACTGTTCTATAGACAAATCCGTGTATGCGTGTTATCTAATCGACCCGAGCACATTAAGCACTGGAACTACGGCGAATCGTGGAATTTGTACAAGGTACACGCAGCCGCAACATCGGCCGAATTGACGACGGAAGGACCGGATGGCATCGGGCATCGGGCACATATAGACCACTTTGTCGTCGACCCGAAATTTATTTCCAACCAGTGACCATTGACCAGCCGGGAGATGCGAAAGTGCGGTAGCCCCGACTTTATGTAAAAGGAAGAGAAATGATGATCATCCAACTCTAAGGATGATAATGACAATGTCATTTCAGTTCATGACCTATACTGACGTCGGTATATTGTACGAAGCCAACTGGGAGGAAGCAACGAACTATCAAGAGACACGAGCACCTATATGCATCACGGAAGTCGAAAGTCGCCGCTGGAAAAGTTCGTCTGTAATAGATTTATAAGCGTGGGTTGAGGACCGATGGACAAGGAAAGAAACATACGCGAAAGGTTTCGATGGCAGATCCACCTGGCGATTTGGTAGATATGATATTGCCAAAGCCGGCCGATCACTTCTTGCCGGGACCACGACGACAAAAGGCCAGGGCTACAAGTAGTCCATGCTGTGTATTCGGACTATTTCCAGTCATTTCCCCCACAGAAGTAAGAACTGGCCACCTTGGTTCTCCTTGGTTACGACAATTCATCACTCTGCACCTGTCCATCTCCGATCTAGGGTTGATTGTTTGTGCTTATTGCGAGAACATAGGACCCTTTACTAGTGATCCATCATCAAGTCTCGTGGTACCTTAAAGTAGGATCATTAGCATTTTCATTATTTTTACTGACCACCAACCATCACATACCTTGTATCTTTTCTGTATCCCATACAGCGTATGTCCCGCAACAGCTCTAAATCATCGAGTGCCAGCCCATCCCCCTCCGCTTCAAGCCCCTCTCCCGCCTCACAGACTACCCCTTTATCAATGGCACCAGCACCAGAAGTATCCAACCACACTTCCACCAGCTCTCCTTCCAGAAGTAGCAGCAATCGAGGTACTCCTAATCGGCAGGCCGTTGATTTGCCCCGTACTCAAGTTGCTAGTAAAGGCGGCTGCTGGTGAGTGTCGGCTCGAATTGTAGCGCGGATCCTGACAACTGACTTGCTATATCATTAGGACTTGCCGACTTCGGCGGAAGGTAAGACAAAACGAATGATGCGCCGAGAAGTCCGAATCTTAACGCGATTTTAGAAATGTGACGAGCAGAGAGAAGGAGATTCATGCCGCACCTGTATACGGCTGACGATTGAATGCCTCGGCTGGGGCCCCAAACGACCGGAATGGATGCGCGTAAGAGAATTTTGAACTTCTAGGTTCTTGCGCATGTTGATCTTTCGTCCCAGGACAAACAAGCCGTGGAAGCTTACAAGGCCAACATCAAAGCCCAGCTGACGCGGGCTGGGTTAATCCGGGGACAGCCCCGCTCATCCTTGCTACAGGCGCAAGCTGCCCTTTCCGCATCAGGAACACCACCCAGACGTCCAGCAAACGCACACAGGTACTCGGCACCTGCAAACAGTGCCCCAAACTCTCCTCCAATTGGCTTGGGCCTCGATCTCGGTCTCGGACTGAATGGCTTACTCGACCAATCAGCCGATTTTTATCAGCGACATGAGGGCTTCCTGCCGGGCGTTCCGGGTAAGTCTCACAAAAAGAGTAGCGATGATTGAACTTGACTCACATCACCTCATACTACCAGGTCCACAATTTCACCAAATACCCGCTGCATCCTACAGCGACACAGATATCAATAATTTGGATCTCAATGCGTCATATTTTCAATACTCACCACAACCATCGACATTATCCAACCTTAGTGTCGAACCACTTGATTTCGATATAAACTCTATCGCAGCCACCTCACAACATCACAACTTCGACTTCGACATCCGCCCACCCACACCGAATAGCAATTTCCCTATCCTCTCTAGCCAAAATTCAATCCAGGAAAACCATGTCATGTACTACTTCGAGAACCTGCGCAAAGTGCATTTTCTCTTCGGTGGAAACACCATGACGAACGTGACATATTCGGTATGTGCTGATCGCAGTAGCTGACCGAAAATCCATCTGATGTGATATTCATGTAGTTGATTGTGCAGGAGCCGAGAGGCGCAGTAACGAACGCAGTGTGCGCCTTAGCCAGTCTCCATTTTACCCGGATGCGAGTCGCGCAAGGTTTAGAGGCACCGGATCCCAACCCTGAGCATTCAACAGCAAGGTACTTCTACGACGAAGCATTCTTCCAACTTGCAAATGCAAGGCAGGTCAGAGGCAGTTACAACGAAAGCGACGTCATCGCTGCACTGCACCTTGTCTGCTTCTCCCAGTTATCAGGTGGTTCGACAGATTGGCAGCCCGTTCTCGGAATAGCGCTGGACTGGATGTCGCAGATTGGTATGCCAACCGACGAAAATCCGAAAGCCACACTAAGTGCGATGACTACGGCTGTGCAAGTCGCCGTAAAGTGTACGATGGTAAGCAAAGTGATCCCGAATTTCATTTGCATAAGGCTCATTACAGTTGGCAGTGGATGGACATTTTTTCGAGCCTAACGTTGATGCGCCCCCCGAAATACTTCGCGCTATACCAACGTCTACTCGGTCAGACGATTTGGCCAACGGACGGCGGTGTTCTTCAGCCGAGCCTCAATATGGAAACACTTGTAGGATGTCCTGATGATGCAATGCTGGCCATTGCAGAAGTCTCCGCGCTCGCGCATTGGAAAACGATCGAGAAACGCAAGGGCACCTTGAGCTATAGAGAACTCGTCAGGCGTGGCGATGAAATCGAGCAGCGCCTACGACAACCACGGCCGGACCCGCCTAGCTATGGGGATGACACGCCATTGCATCCGAACCTCTTGCAACCTGCTATCACAGACGGTGGAGCAGCATCTTTCCCAAGCGAAGAAGTCCGCCGAATGCAAGCAAACATATTCCGTGAATCTGCAGCACTGTATCTTCACACCGTCCTCAATGACTCGAATCCTGGTATGTCCCACGTCCTAAAATCAGTTCATCAGAATATTGATGATGACTCTATTAGGTGTCCCTGATATCAGTTCGTCAGTGGAGACCATTGTACAAATGATACATCAGTTACCACCATCAGATGTCGACCGAGCCCTAGTATTTCCTATATGTTTAGCAGGTTGCATGACCGACGATTCTACTCGTCGTGATCTTTTGAAAGGAAGACTCCAGTCGCAGGACGAAAGTATTGGGAACCTAATGAGAACTCGGTTATTGATGGAGGCCGTTTGGCAAAAGCGTGATGTCAAAGGAGGAATGGTGGATTGGCGAGAGACGATGCGAGAGCGCGCTCTCAACTTGTTGCTGGTTTGAATTATTATGATGACTAGGACGAACTTGTACGCTTCAGACGACACATACCCCTTGACGTTTAGTTACCCAAAAGCACTCACCATTCCCCGCCAATATCTTTGTACTGCCTGTAAATTCTTCCCTTTATGTTATCTATAGTACCATTAGTTGTATCGTTGAACAATTATTCAATCACATTACCTGAATCTTTTCTCCCTTCATAATCGACTTGGGTGTGACCAGCGCTGAGCGAAACCAAATTAGGATTTACCAGCGCCCAGGCAGAGATGTAACGTCATCCAGATGAATCCACTCGAGCAATTACCAATTCTTCACTGCGAGTGTCAGTAAAGCGCAAAGTCATTATGATTATTACTCGCACCGTATCGATGAATTGCCCCTAAGTTCGGCCTATAGCATTCGGTACCAGCGGAAATCCGCTTAGGGCTTGCTAACGGTCGGCCATTTCCCGTCAGGACCGGGAAATGTCAAAAGGGGGCGAAATAACAAGGAAAACGGTGGGTTTTGAAACGGTGAATCGAGCAGAATGAAAAGAAAACATTTTGAGCGAGAAAAAGAAGAGAGTTTTGGGTTGAATGGTGGTGGTACGAGTTCAAGAGAGAGCAAGAACAGCGCGCAAGATTCTTTGCAGAACAATTCCCCGGTGGGCTCGGTATATACCACGTTTTCTTACTTTAAGAGGAAAGCACGTGACCTTCAAATGGGCGCTAATCTCTCGAGCGTCGGCGCCTCCTCAGTTTAATAGGTGCTCTTTGGCCGCCCAGCTAGTATCTCAATACTAGATGAATGACTTTACGGCGTCGAAAAGGCCGCTCGTTATCAGTGCTACTCTCACCTTCCCGAAATTCCTGTGTTGAAATTGCCTCTTAACCTTCAGCTTCAAAGTTCAGGCCCATTCAAGACTCGATTCTCTTTCAATCGCAAGGACTCATGCCTCAAGAGGCCTCAAGCCAAAATTCAGATTCACAACAAGAGAATCCTGTTTCAGAGCTCTAGTGACAATTTTCTCTACTGGTGGCTATAATGGCTCGCATTGCCCTGCTTTTGAGCTAAATATATAACTGTTGCCTCCCATTTCATCTAACTATACGATACACAGTGTTCTAAGCTTCTGGCTCAAGCTAGGCTACCTGGGTGACTTCATAGCTATTCACTACTCCGATCCACACGACATTTGAATGTCCCTACTTCATATGCTCGCGTTTCTCAGGTATAAGCTATGGCCTCAGGGTAAGCAGCACATTCGTTCTTCGTTGTCTCAAAGTGTCTCATATACACAACCAGGATACTACTGAAATCTTGGCGTGATACGACAGCTTGCCAAAGCCGTCATTCTCTGTAACTCGCAAGTCATCCCGACTCACTGCTATGTTGTGTGCAACAGGAGATAGCACAGCTATAGAGGCTAGTGAATCGCCCAGACTCATGTCTCCGATGAAGCCCAAGAGCTTCGGCATCGCCTGTTCAACAGCTCTTCACGGCGTCGCCAGAGCCTCGGGCCTCCTGCCTGTGGCCAATTCAACAAATACTCTTTCTGTCACTCAAAAGCCTGCAGGTAAGCTTCTGTGGTTAGCTTTCAATTCACTCTGACTCATCGTCTGTCAGAATTCAGATATTTGCACTCTAGGTTTGATGTTGGCTCCCGCTCCATCAGTCTAGCCCATCTACATAAAGTTTACGAGAAACATTGCTGATTGTCCACTTTGCACAAATGTAAGTCCTCTACTCTATAAGTCTACAATTATATGTGATGTTGGTTACAATCAGCGGTTCTTTCACCAGCGTCAACCCTAGCGCTGATTTCCTCGTGTCTTCCCGCAGGTGTTCGTTATGCGAATACTTGATCTGACTGCGTCAATACATCGCCTGCCAGACAGGACGTGGCCTTTTGTGTTAGCTGAAGAACCTTTCTGATATACAGACAGTCTGGTTCCATTCCTCAGCAGCCCGTATTGCGGCTTCTGCTATATTCCGCGATGTGCGGTCATCCCAATTTTGGTTGTTTTATGATTAAAATGCAAACATTGTTAGATATCAGCTTGCGGTTACAGCATCGAACAAGATCATTTCTACAAGAATGCACGGACTCTAGCGAGCCCCGACTATTTTCTGGATGAATTTTCCAACTTGAGTACTTACATTCTCGAGAGTCGGAAGCGATGAGCCTCCGCGATCAACGTCCGCAACCATTGCGCATCTGTGGAGTCCTGGCATGCTGCAATGCGTAGGTATCAAGGATGGGTTTGTTCTCTCTCCGCATTTTAGTTTCTGATGCAACTCCCAGAATCATGAACTTGAGTACTTACATTCTCGGAGGGGATGAGCCTCCGCGATCAACGTTCCGCAACCGTTGTACACCTGTAGAGTCCTGGCATGCTGCAATGCATAGGTATCAAGGATGGGTTTGTTCTCTCTCCGCATTTTAGTTTCTGATGAAACTCCTAGGATCATGAGCGCTGAACTAAACTAGGAGCCATGGTGAGTGAACAAGACTCATTTTAATTGACCATATGTAGATTGAAATAAAACGTAACGGAGTAAATCGAGATAGAGGATCTGATTATATTAGAGCATACTCGACACTAGTTGTCTTAGTCCGTGATACAAGATGTATGGATATCGACTAGATAAAATATCAACTATCCCCCGACACCATCTCAGCCACGCGCAGTCCGATGTTTGTGGCCATGGCAGCAAACAGCACGAAGCAGAGTAGAGAGGGACCATACTTATCATAGTAAAGCCCCTCGGCACTTCTAGCCCTCAATCTGTATGCCCTATACACAAATATTCCTGCAGAATATGCTATAGCGATCAAGGCGCATAACGTGAACAACGCAGCACTGATCAGACCCCTGGAATCATATGGCGACGTGAAATTGAGGAGAGTAGTAGCTATGGTACCAATGAACACAGATGTGTTCAGCCATTTCTAAGGAAGGAAAAACGTTGTAAGTCCACTCCCGTCACACGTCAAAATAAACAAAAAAAAAACTCACCAAAAATGTCCTTTCAGCGGCAAAGTAGACCTTGGGCTCAATTCGTACTGGTACCGAGATGCGTTTCCCTGAAGGAGCCTTCCAATCCCTGGACAAAACTCTTTCGTCGCTCGGTCCTGGCTCAACTTCTTCATCTTCATCGCCTCCGTTCGAGACAGCCCCGGCACCGTTCAACTTTGCGTTCTGACGTTTACCGCGCTCCTCTTGCAATTTACTCCGCAGAGTCTCGTCGAAGGCTGAAGAAGGCGCCAGCGGATCGATCGATAAGGTCCGGCTCTTCAACTGCTCCTTACTGGCACGCTTCTTTCTCAAAAATGGCGTTCTCTCGTCGATTTCATCGTCCGCGTCAACATCTTCATCGTCTTCACCCACAGGCGTTTCCTCACTCTGGGAGAAGGTATGATATGACCTTGGCTTCTTCCCAATAGCAGTTTCATTTCTTCGCTGTTCCTTTAGCATTTGCTCTCGATAGGCAGCAGCCTCAGCGACTTGTAGTTCGGTCAATCCAGTACGCTTGTCTTCATCGCGAGCTGGAGCCAAGTCCATGTTTTCATCCTCCTCGCCTTCAGATACCGGCTCCGTGTACTTATCCTTCGGCGAAGCTTCACCAGATGAAGAGCCAACTTGCGTTGAGGTACCTTTAGAAGACGAGTGATCGGGACGTTCGATAACAGAAAGGTATCCTGTATCCGGCTTGAGGATATCGGTGTCCACTGAAGGGAAGAGGATTAGATCTTCATTCGTCACGGAAAGAAAACCTTACTTTGAGGAAGCCAGAAAGGCACGAGGTCAACTCGATTAGGAAGCAGCGTAGCACACCCGTGAATAAATTTACTTTTCAAAGTTGGTCAGTAGAAATGCGAGCATTGTAGGAAGTCAATCACCTAAACTTGGGTACAGCCTCTACTAAGTGAGATTGGACCAGATCGGTCACCCACTGTGGTGGTTCTTGACCTAACTGCGTCTGTAGCTTAACTTCCAGAACGCCATATCTAGATAATCGAGCAATCAGCCTACATCTCGACGATGGCCGCGAAAAAAACTTACTTGAAGAGCTCCTTATCTTCCGGAGGCACTTGTTCAAACGGATGATCAATCCCAATGTCTGTTCTTCTCCAGTTGTTCCCAGAGCGAGTAACCCCATCCCAATTATCCTCACGAACCATAGTCAGCTCGGTGTCCAAAGAAATTCGAACTCTGGCATCTCCAGGAAGCTGGAACGCTGTCCTGTTGTAGAATGTACGCATGACTATAATAACAACAGGGTCAACCAAGGAATAAACAAACTTGGTCGGCTTGTTCATAGATCTTACCAGGTACTAATTTCTTTGTCAGTACAGCATACTGAACTTCGTTGGCCAGCTGGATCATGGAGTCAACTTCTTGTTGGGTTTTCTTGCCTTTCGCGACGAGTTGTTGAAACTCCTCATCGACAGTATATTCTCCCCTCAGGAAAGCATTAACCAGGTGTTCCTTGATGGGGAACCGAGCTTTAACAGATTTCTCTCCTGTCCAGTCTTCTCGGTGCGTTTTACGCTCAACGAAAATCTGTATAAGACGCGAATATTGAGAAATGTGACTGGAATAGCGCAGACAGGTGCGACGAACAGTTTTGACATCGGTGTCGCCGTACCACCTTAATCGAACGGCTTCTGCACCTTCCGTCTTTTCGAGTCGGCCCAAGTAAAGCTCAAGATCTTCGTTGTCGAAGTATATAGAGGTGATAGCTAGAGCAGCGCGAGTGAGCAGAAGATAGCAAATATGAGACAAACCATCGAACCAGCATCCTTTTGTTCGAATTCTTTATCAGGATTGAAGACTACAATGTGGTCAGTATTACCCCTAACTAGGTCATATAAAAAGCCATGGTCTTACCTAGAACAGGTAGATTCCTCAGAATTGCCAACTTTAAGGGCACCAAGTTATCCGGGTGCACCTATACGGATTGTCAGGCCTGAGCGAGATGCAGCATTGACAGTACTAACCCAATATTTGGTAGTCTGCCTTACAAATGCACTTTGACTTCCTCCGGCACTGGAATCGCCTTGGACGGGGTGTCCTCGTGTTCGGACTAGATCATACAGCTTGGATAATTTGACAATCAGAGCATCCCAATTGTATTTATAGAAAGGGCGCTTCTCGAGGTAGTCTTGAACGAACGTAGATTTCAAAGTTCGATTAGTTTGTTTCTGGCTGCTAGTCAGCCAAAAGATGATGAACACATGGTCACACTTACATCGTGTTTCTATTACAGATAGACAGAAGGAATTTTAGCATCTAATCGCGATTTGGTTGCTGAAGCCTCAGAGCACAAACCTTGAGAATCTTCATGAAACCAGTTATGTTCAATTTGGTATACAGCGCCAAATCATGTACGTCGGCTACTAGGGTAGCTACCTCTTCTTCGAGTGTATGAAAGCGATTCTCCAGTGCGCTATAGGATTCATCGTCAGACTGCACACCCTCATCGTCAGAGTCGTCATCATCTGAACCGCCGTCCTGATGGTATGACTCTCGCTGCTGATTCTCTAGATCATTAACGGTCTCGGGTTGATCTTGAGGGGATTGTGGAGATGGGTGCGATTCATTAGCTTCATTAGCTTCATCGGCAACAAGTCGTTTTACGTCTCGCTCGGCATCCGCAATTCGACGCGAAAGTTCGGAAGTCTGTAGAGTTCGTGAGTAACTGCTACTAATAGAAGATTTTAACCCAAGCCCAAATCTATATGCAGAAAGATCCAACCATGGGGATAGACAGCAAGTGGGTATGCTCGGTCATTCCCGGGGCCTGGAGGCCATCAAAAATAGCACCACCAACGCTCGGGAACGACTCCATATGGCAGACGTCCAGATTTCAGGTCCAGCGAATATGGAAAGAAGAGCAATAATTAACGGGAAACACACCTTCGCTTTTTGAAAATCATGTATCTTATCGAGTTCTTTTTCGAGCCGAAGCGTAAATTCATCCTCATCGTCATCATTCCAGTCGTGGCTCGTAGTGCGGTCCTAGAGTCGAAAGCCAAGCATTGGTGCCGAGGGAATTCGACAGAGGCATCGTAAGTCAGCATCGACAAAACTGGACCTGATACAGATCGCAAACCTTGAGTTCCCGTTTTAGAGAATTATAGTCCAGGTAAAACGGACGCCACTCATTATAGAGATCGGTCTTTTTCCCATATAAGCTGTCATCAGTAACGCCCGCAGAAAAGCTGGTTGCGAAAGGCCTACACTGATCTTCCGGCCAAACTTCATGGGGACTGCTGGGAGAGAAGGAAGAAAAGTGATAACCTTATATGTCTTATGCCGAAATTTTCGACATACCCCTAGTAGTAGCCAATGAACGTGCGTCAAAACAATCGGACGGCCGTGTGAAATTCGGTGCAAATGTCTTCACTCTACGATGGCTTCCTACGCAGCAACGTCGACCACATCTAGACCCCTCAATGGACGCACAAAATCGACTGAAGGCGTAGCGAGGACCAAAATTTTGTTGCTGGGCTTGCGGAGGTGAATGACAGAGCTTTACTTGTCCAAACTTTTGCTGAAAACACCGATCGTGCTATAGGAGCGGTAAGACTTCGATACAGCAAGTCTTATTCAATGGTCTCCCTCCGAAAGAGTGTTTCTACTTGGATGCCACCATGAGAATTGTGAAGCACACGTACGAGTGCGTGAGGTATCCAATTCCTCAGAGAAAATGTCCCATAACTGGCTGGCACTAGTACGGTCATACCCCTGGAAATCTGGGATTGTCCAGGAAACATCACCCTTGATACGTTGGGTGCACCATTGCTACAGTTCTCGACCTTGATATTCGTGATTGATATACGGGTGAGTGTTTCTTGGCGCACTGTTTTCAAGTAACTGAATGTTCTGAGACCAGGACCTTTATAACCAACCGATATCGAAACTGGTGGAGTTCATCATTGCTGCGTATCACGAAAATCCAAATATCAACCTAGAAGTGTTTGTCCACAAGGCAGAGAAATTGCATGAGGATGATAAGATCGGTACGGGATTCTCTAGATGTTATTTCGTCTGTTAATTGACGCCCAATTTATAGAGAACTTCCGGCTGATCAACGAGCGTGTCGCAGACCGTTTGTTAGATATATCAGCAGACTACGAGCAGATGCCTATTAATTTTCATCTGACATCTATTCACGACCATTCCCTGCATGAAGCCTTTTCTAGAGTGCTCCAGAAATTAGTCGATTCACTACCCTACCTCGAAGAATTATTAAATGTGTTCTGTGTGGTAAGTGCTTTGCGAGCAGATGGTCAAATTTATTTACAAACCATGTCTTAGAACTCTCAATCTTCCAAAGCCTTCTTGTTCGACGCCAAGTCAAGATTATACGTCGCAACGGACGCGTCTCCCGTAGACTCCGCAACTCACAACTTGTGCTGTGATAATCTTCAGATGCTTAATGCTTTCGGTGCTCTATATAAGTGAGATTGACGTCTCATCTAATCCTTCGCCGTGCTTATTACTCTCTAGATCTGCAACAGCCAGTGCTGCTCGCCACCGCAAACCACTGCCTGCCACACCTCCACCGTCTGCGGCCTCAACATCTTCTCTCGCAGCCCTCGTCCCAGAACACGCCTCTCCTTCTTCCTCTAGCCCCACAACACCAACGGAGCAACTTCACCCCAGCAATCCCGATTTGGCATCCTCAGTCAGGCCGCCGCCACGAGAACTTTTCTACCCAAGTGCCGCCACATCCTTACACCCTTCAGCACCAGGGACTACCTTGACATACCATGTCATAACGCCGCAGTTGGTGCTACTGGCGCTTCTGCCGACGCCGGTTTTTGAGAGTAGACGGGGATTGATCGAGTATAACGTTGTGTTCTTTAGGGAGGGAGTGCAGGAAATATGTGATGTGGAACAGGAAGTAAGAGGAGGGGGTGGATGACAATGATGGACCTGTAGGTATTTCGAGGTTGTTGGGAATTGTCGTTCCAACTCTCTACTTTGATGCACGTTTTAGAGGACTGCAGATAGTCTACGGGTTTTCAAGCTTGTTGACTGTTCGCCCCACTTACCCTAGCACCTAATCCTGGAGCCGTTGACATTCCCCAGGGATTTAATAATTTGTGTATAGAGACATTCCAGTTTGGCTCGCTTTGCTTCGATGTCTATAATGATAGATTTCGATGAACATTTAAAATACATGTGTATAGAGTTATGTGTATAATCCCTCTTTTAAGATATACTCCCTCACATTGTCACTGACCATGGCCTTCCACCCATCATCCCCCTTGTCAATCGCTGCTCTGGCAGCACTTGAGCTTACACTCCAAACATCCTCGCCGATATCTATCATCTTGACGCACTCACTAGGGAGTGACTGTGATGTATAGAAATCGTGAATTGTAGATGTGAGAGACAGCTGAGAAGTAAGAGAGGATGTATTCGGTGGAGCTTGAGGATATGAAGAAGGGCTCCTGCGCGCGCAGACTACACGTGAACCATCGCCCTCGGGAGGATGGGCAAAGAATTTTCGCAATGCCGCGTACATATGAGACGTCGCATCCTGCTTTTCCGAATCCTCTCTTGGCTCAGATTTGGGAGGCCCATAATACCGAGGAGAAAAGAGTCGCTCCAAGGTGTCATACCCAAGTAGGAACGTGAGCTGAGGCTGCTGCAGACTCAAACGATCCCTGAGGAACGTCTGTAGTAATCTAGACTTTCCAGCAAAGCCTGGCTCATCGATTATCGCCACAGCAACATTGCTGGGCTCTTCGGGGTCATCGTTCTGGTCTCGAGTAGCAACGTCTTTAGCAAATTCAATCATCATCTCGAGACGTTGGACATAAGTTGCGTCAGTAGGCTTTAGTTTCTTATCGGCATTTCGTACGGAAAGTAGCAACAATTTGGCATCATAGTCAAGACTCTCGTCGGCGCCTTGATGATTTTCCTCCGCCTGATAAGACGGTCTTTGAGCATTGGCCAGAGCAAGATGTGCGACAGTAGGTGGATTGAAAGATGAGTCCAGGACCGCGATTTGAAGTGCTCTGTAGCTTTTTGTGAGATTCGTACTACGCGGTAATGGCCATAGAGAGTGAGGAGTAAAGACAAGTTCTACTGGCGGCACTATCAGCCCAGTGGTCAGTCGCTGAAGAGAAGACGATAAAGACATGAAGTAGGCGTGAGAAACAGAACCGACGGAGAGTCTGGTGAGGATGAATGCAGGCTGCCAACATGCCATCCCGTTCAAGATTGTGATAGCATGTGCACTTGCCACGAACCCTGCACCGGTGAAGGAAGCAAAGGAGTATTGCGGATTCGAGAATAGCTGTTGTTGTGCATATATACAGTAGCTCATGATCGTAGTAAGTAGTCCTCTGCAATTCATTTACCTACTCTAGAGATATCTTGTTTCAGTTGAGAGTCAAGTTCAATGCTTCAAGTCGCCGTTATCAAGAAACTGACTGGGTTTGTGTAAATGCTTTAAGCTTCGCAGCGCAAGCGACCTAGATTGTAGTGATCGAATCGAATCGTTATCTTCAGCCATCATGTTCTCCGAAACCTCACAGACTACCATTATTCCTCACAGCCAACAACCCTTGGTCACTCGCCAGTATCCATCCAAATCGGAGCTTGACGTTCTGATTAAGAATGCTGAAGAAGCGCAGAAAGCATGGAGCAAGGTTCCTGTATCGGAAAGAGTTGCTATAGGCCAGAAGTTCATGGTATGTGTCTACACAATACCTGTTGTGAATGGATGACTGAAACACAGAACTATGTAGGAGGAGTTCAAGGCTATGGCTGATGAAGTTCCTATGGAACTGACCATGCAGATGGGACGGTGAGCCTCTGCATGGTGATGCCCTTGAGGATATACATGTTCAACTATCATGACAGACCAGTTTCCCAATGTCCCGGAGAAGTGAACGGATTCCTGGGACGCGCAGAATATATGTTGTCTATCGCTGAAAAATCTTTGGCCGATGTCTCTCTTGAGGACACTGACAAGCCTGGTTTCAAGCGATTCATCAAGCGCGTCCCCTTGGGCGTAGTTCTTATAATCGCGCCCTGGAAGTACGCGTCCAAATTTCATAGAATCTCTGGCTCGGTACGCTAACGTGGATCATTGCAGCTTCCCTTATCTGGTCTCCATCAACTCCGTGCTTCCTGCCATAGTCGCCGGTAATGCCGTCCTCTTGAAGCCTTCTCCGCAAACACCTTTGACTGCAGAGCGGTTTGCTCTTGCGCTTACACGCGCTGGAGTACCGAAAGACATCATCCAGGTGGTACATCTGTCCCCATCTCTGACTACCCATGTCATCGAGCATCCTTCCGTCAATTTTGTGTCGTTTACCGGAAGTGTAGCTGGTGGACGATCTCTAGAGGAAGTCGCTGTTAAAGCACCAGGCTTCAAGGGTGTTGCTCTGGAGGTATGTCTCTGGCATCTATAATGGTAACCACGATTAACCTGGAATAACAGCTTGGAGGCAAAGACCCGGCATACGTGAGGCCAGATGCCGACCTTGAATACACTATCGCTGAATTGGTCGATGGTATGCTTGATTAAACCCTTCTCGTCTAATTCTTATCTCAACGTCCTCCCAGGTGCAATGTTCAACTCTGGACAAAGCTGCTGCGCTGTTGAGGTAAGTCTAGCTGTCCATGAGTTGTACCATTTGCGTATCACATCCTCCAGCGTATCTACGTGCACGAGTCTGTATATGATAAATTTGTTGAAGGTTATGCTAAGCTTGTCAAGGTGCCGGTCCCGTGCACTTTCGTTTGAATGTGTATTAATCTCGTGTCGTGTCTTAGGGGTACAAGCTAGGCGATCCTACATTGCCTGAGACCAACCTTGGTCCTGTCGTTAGCCTGGCAAGTGCAGCGAGGATACGAAAGCAAGTTGCTGATGCTGGTAAGCAAATCGAAATGAGATTTAGTTCTGCAGTGCGCATAACACCCATACCTAGTCAAGGCTGGAGCAAAGGCACTCATTCCCGAAGATCTTTTCCCCATTGCTAAAACGTAAGTTCTTCAATATCAAGGATTAATGGTTCTTCTGATGCTGTACCAGAGACACAGCATATGTAGCGCCCCAAGTCTTGGTCGACGTCGATCACTGTATGTTCAATTTTCGTGATCTATTTATTTAAGTGTCACTCATAGGATCTTCGTCTGTAGCTATGGAGGTTATGACGGTAATATGATATTGCCTCTTGTATGCGCGCGAACTCTCAATGTCGTACTAGGAAGAGACATTTGGACCCGTCGTTGGCATTCAGAAGGTCTCTTCTGATGAGGAGGCGATCAAACTTATGAACGACTCCAAATACGGTCTTACCGCATCAGTATGGACAAATGCCAGTCAGAACCCTGAATCAGAAGAGGCGTTCCTCAAGTTTGTCAACGAACTGGAAACCGGCACCGTGTTCCTCAACAGGTACGTCTCTTAACACGCTTTGAATTTAATGTGATAGGGTGAAACATACTTCTTTGACTCATGAAGATGCGACTATCTCGATCCAGCATTATCATGGACCGGAGTGAAGGACAGCGGACGAGGTGTTAGCTTGAGTAAGTTTGGTACGTACTAATTTTTGCTTTGCTTGCCAACGCCGCAGCACTGATTTTGAACGTTGTTGGTTAGGATATGACCAGCTGACCAGGGCAAAGTCGGTACATATGAAGATCAAGACGGCATGATATATTATTATACAAAGGTTTAAGATCCTGTCGCGCTGCCATCTCAAAGAAATAGAAGTGTTTAGCATACAGTGGATACATAATTTCTATATGATAAGATGACCATTCATCAGAAAACTCTCGAGGCATCGACAGTATTATTTATACATAAATCAAACAGTACGGACGTGTTTTTCAGCGACCGATCGTACTGCATGCAGTCAAGAAAGTGATCTAGCCACCCTACGAGCTATAAGAAAGTTCGTAAGAGATCTATCTATATATCTAGAGTCATTCAATAGTGTCATAAATCAGAACAATTGAATCAGTCCAACAACCAGTGCCAATATTAAGCACCACCACACCGCCTCTCCTCCACGCAGTCTAGGGCTGCCTGTAGCGCCTCCAGGGAAAAATAGCGGGCTCGGATGTAATATTGTGTCGGTAGCCACTGGAGTAGTATCTGTTGTGAATCCAGACACGCCGCTGGAAGCAATGGCGACTGGCGGTGCAGTAGGTGTAGGTGCAACTCCTCCTGTTGTGTATGCGCGAATGTAGGAGACCTCAAAGTAAGCGTCGTCATAATTTGACCCGGATCCAAGGACGTTGTCATTATACTGTAGGGAATTGACGATCTTAGAGAAGCCGTATAGTGAAGGGAAGGAACGAGAGCTTACGCATATCCCGGTGGGGCCTGTACTACCACACGAGGGTGTATATACTGCTGGCAAGCCGGCCCTATAAAGATGGGCATTGATATATGAAGTTCTGTGCGTTTGAATAAACAACCTACCATATACCACAGAGCGTGATATCCAGAACAAGATTCTGCGGAGTGAAAAATTCTGTAATGTTGCACGAGGAAGCTGGGTAGCTTGCCGATGGGGGACCCCATTGCGAGATGTCTATGCTAGATGTCGACGTAGCTTGCAGAATAGAAGACGGAATGTTGGGTCGCTATGAGAGAGAAAATTTAGCGTGTATGTTCGCGGTCAGGTCGCAAGGTTCGAATGCTTACGCTCCAGAACCATATGCTACATACAAACAAGTTATTCAGTCAAGAGACCGCAGCAAATGAAAGATAAACGAACAATATTCTGTAGAATATTTGAGCTTAGACTTTCGCCATATTAGAGAATAGATTAAGACTTACCCAGCGACGTCAAATTGGGTGGCCCAGACTCCTCCACCTGCTTCAGCAAAGCCAGTCAAGTAGCTATTAGGCTGTAATTCTCCGACTGTACACCCCGAAGATTGAGAACAGTCGGTGACTAGCGTCTGACCAATCTGATTGGGCGGAGTAGAATGGAAACAACCCGACGTAGTATGAAGAGCCATCTGATTGTTTGGCATCAAGTTAATGGCCTCGATGATACTATCGGATGACATGAGCATTTGAATAGGTGCATCAGAGAAAGTACTTGCTCTATTTCACCATCATCTGGCCATACAGGTCCTTTCGTCCAGAACGCCGGCCATACCTATAGCGATATCTATATTCCATGCAAGAACACACGTTTAGAAAATAAGCACGCACCGAGCAACCAAAAGGGATATGACGCAAATCAATTAACCAAAGGCTCCCCACCGCGTAGGTATCCTTGGTCGTGATTCTGACCTATAACACAGAGTCATTTTATAATGAGATTCGTTGCGGTAAAGAGTTACTTACCGAGTTCCTCTTGTTGGGGTATTGCACAGTGTGCAAGTTATCGACTTTCAGTATGGCATTTCCCGCATTGTTCACATACGCTAAGCTCTGAGAGAATGCATCGGCTTCACTGACCCAGTAGACGTCACCTGTAGAAGTCCAAGAGTTAGATTCAAAAATGCAGGGTTGCCGACGCCACTGACTGCAGAGAAGGTGCTTACCTAGAGTCAGGTTGTCATAATTTCCGTAGAAGTCCCATTCATCAAAGAAGCTCGCTCCTGAATATTCACGAACGACATCATATCCTTGGCATAGAGGCAGAAGCTGGAAAAAGAGAAGCGTGAGGAAGAAGTTGTGCAAGGCTGGAAAGGGCATTCCAAGAAATTGGTGGTGGGAGGGTGAAAACTCACCTCACGGATTTAATAAGGACGCAGAATTTTAAAAAAACGTTCGAGGGTTGAAGGGCATGCGGCAAAGCGCCACAGTGACACTGCTCGTCGAGGTGGACGATGAACACGAGGCGCGTATCACCACAGAGATTAGATTAGATCCTGATTTCTGACTTGATCAGTCGCATCATGCCCCGAACTTTCTTGACTTTTTGACTCGGCCACCATGGAAAAAGATGCAGACGGTTTCTACACTCCAGGTATTCACGAGCTCAACTTTTGAACTCCTGGAATTCACGCTGAGCTCCTTTACAGTGCCACCGGATGGCGCCAAGCCTTCTGAGGAAAAGCCTGCAGAGGAGAAACCTGCTGCAGCAGCTGAAAGTGAGTCTGCCTTTCGCGTTTGCTAGACTCGCTAATGACGTGAATTTACAGACCCTAACAGTGAATTGATCAGCTCTAGCTTTGAAGTCACTGTATGTCAATTGACTTGTCGTGTGAGGGCGGGCTGACTCTGGTGTTACAGGTTACTCTTGCGGATCAGCAGGCGGACTCAAATTCCCCTCTGTACAGCGTGAAGACGTTTGAGGAGCTTGGCCTGTACGTGTCATTACTGGATATGTCGCTACACGATCTCAAATCGCGTTTATTAGCCACCAGGATCTCCTGAAAGGAATTTACGATATGGGTTTCTCGAAACCTTCGAAAATCCAGGAGCGTGCTCTTCCTCTACTACTCTCCAACCCGTGAGGAATCATACACAGCGATCTCTTTATCATCGACTGATCTATTGCTGAAGGCCTACAAATATGATCGGCCAATCTCAATCTGGGACAGGAAAGACTGCAGCTTTCGTCTTGACCATGCTTAGTCGTATCGATTTTTCAAAGAACAAGCCACAGGTATCTGCCTTCTCCGCCTTGCCATCGGTTGCTTTCTATTCACGTTGAATGCATCAATTAGGCTATTTGTCTCGCTCCGTCTCGTGAACTAGCGCGTCAAATCATGTCTGTTATCATTTCTATGGGCAAATTCACTCCCGTGCAAACCGAATACGCGATTAAAGACAATCTCCCCAAGAATGCTACTCGTGTCACTGCACACATTATTGTGGGTACTCCAGGTACCACTATCGATCTTATACGGCGTAAGGTCATCGATGTTAGCGAGGTCAGGGTCTTTGTTCTGGATGAAGCCGACAACATGCTTGATCAAGATGGATTAGGCGATCAGACTCTGAGGGTGAAGAAGTGCGTCTAATTTCTCTGCAGTTCAAAGGCTTATATTGACTTGATTTCCACAGCATGCTCCCAAAGACCAACGTCCAAATCATCCTCTTCTCTGCCACCTTCCCTGACCACGTCCGCGCCTTCGCGTCTAAGTTCGCTCCAAATGCCAACAAGATTGAGCTGCAAAAGGAAGAACTCAGCGTCGACTCTATTCGGCAGTTCTACATGGATTGCAAGAATGAGGAGCACAAATATGATATCCTTGTTGCACTGTACACTCTGCTCACGATTGGGCAGAGTATTATCTTCTGCCAGCACCGTCACACCGCTGACAGAATATCAGCAAGGATGACAGCCGAGGGACATCGCGTCGCATCACTGCATGGCGCTAAGGATGCGACTGAGCGTGACCAAATCATCGATCGATTCAGAGAGGGCAAAGAGAAGGTAATTGCAATGCTCGGCTATTCTACAGCTTTCTCATTCTCTTTTGTCTTAGGTCCTCATTACCACCAACGTCATTGCGCGAGGTATTGATATTCTCCAAGTGAACATGGTCGTCAACTACGATCTTCCACTTATGAATGAACGCAGCAATACCCATTCTGACGATGGGAGACCTGACGTGGAAACCTACATCCATCGTATTGGTCGAACAGGTCGATTTGGACGCAAGGGAATCTCAGTCAACTTTGTGCACGACCGGAAGACGTGGCAGCAGATGGAGCAAATCGAGAAGGTCACAGGAAAGAAGATTATGCGAATTGAGACCAATGATATTGATGTAATGGAGGAGGTATGTCGTTCAGCTTCTTCTATGCGTATCGTGTTTAATGACATCCTTTCTTCCTGTAGAAAATGAAGAAAGCGCTCAAGTAGTGGCGCGCTTGATACGTTCTTTATGAAAGCAATGTATCCATTGTAGTCACGATTTTTAGCTTTAGTATCCATCTTTCCTATAATATTACGTGCGGAGGGCCAAGATTTGGCCTCTGCTTGTACGAAATGTCCACAGTTGCAACCTATTTCAGCCCATCGCAGTGAGAGTCAGTCAACTTCACGCATGCGGAAGTATGAACTCTTAAAATGGAGTCGACATAGGCGACAAGTGAAAGAGGAAAAAAAAGTTCTATTAGAGTTCGTTATTCCTTCATATCATACATTTCATGACAGATCGCAATAAAAGAAAAGTAAATGTAGTAAGCTAATCAAATCGTAAATCATCTAGTGGCTTGAGCAAATGCAATTGCAACGTTCTGTCAAAATATCGAGTGAGCAAAATCGAAAGACTGATGAAGAGAAGATACTAACATCTGAGTGACTCAATGATATCAACACCTTTGAAATGCCCTTCTCTGACGCCTTGGCCTGAGCTTCTCCGTGAAGAGCCACGACCGGAGCACCTGTCTCGCTGTCGTTCAGGATTTCGATATCCTTCATGGAAGCAGCAGCGCCCTGAGATTTCACGCCGAGTGATTTAAAGACGGCCTCCTTTCCGACCCAGCGGGCGGCGAAGGAAGAGGCGGGAGATGGTTGCGAAATACAGTAGGAGATCTCGGCATCAGTGAAATTGCGGGAGAGGAAATTGGGATTGTGAGAGGGAACGGAGGATATGAGCTCTGTTCGACAATGTCCATATTAGACTATATCATAGGAGAAACCAAATGTTGCATACCTTGATCAACACCGACACCGACAAACTCCCCAGAGCCAGAAGCAGTGCCCTTCAATGCATCGTTAGCAAGCACCTCCGAAACAGTCTTGACATTGGCGGTGTTGACGGGTACGTCAGTTTCCTGCTTTGGCTTGAAAGTGTATGAGCCAGTCTTGGGATCAGGCGAAGCTCGTGCCATAGAATTCATGAGCACTTTGTCCTCGATTTCAAGGGAGTACGGGGGCTTCTCCTTGATTTGGACGAGGTTGTTCTTGATCATCATCTCGCTCATGACCTTGTACGTCTGCTTGGCTCGGACTGCGCGGCGGGCCTTGTATGCCTCGTAATAGATTGGATCGAGAGCGCCAAATAGGTATCGCGGGTGAATAATGAGGGCAATCCCTCCAACTTGTCCGAATCCGAAGGATGACTACAAGCAAGGGACTTATAAGAAAGAATCCTATGGCAGCGATAAAGGTGCTACGTACCATGATACCAGCTTTGATACCATCGGTATGGATGGGCTTAGACGGGAACATGAGGAAGTTACGATGCTGGAAGTGAGAATCGACATTGCTATGAGAAGCATTAGTTGAGTTAAATTGCAATCACGAACACCACTAAATTGACGTACTCGCAATTCCTGTTACCAGGAACGATGCCCGTGTTGACGGAATCGAGAATACCAGACATTTGCCATGCAGCGGCACCACCCTTGGCATGTCCAAGAAGACTCTTCTGAGCTATGATAGGTACTGCGTTGCCCGGTGTCCGCGAAAGAGTTTCGAAAACAGTGTTCCATATATGCGTTTCGTTTTCCTCCTATGGAGAACCGGTTTGAGAATGTTAACAGCAAGTCAATCAGGATACTCACATTGGCTTTCGTACTGGTACCGTGAATAGACAAGACATTGATGTCGTCGACGGTCAAACCCCACACAGCGAGGGCGCGACGAAGAGGCGCAATACGAGGGTCATTGCCTTCCAACATACCATACATCCGCAAGGCGTCTTTCTCCTGTCGAGTGGCTTCCTCTTCAAGGGCGGCGATCCTGGTGGTGAAGTAGTCATCATCCACGGAATGTCCAGAGCTCTTCTGATATTCAATTTCTTCCTGCAACTGAGCCTGTTCATGAGTCAGCCACTGCGAGATCTGAGTCCTTCGGAAAGACAGTTGGCGAGATCGGTAAGACAAGTCGAGCATYGGGAGAGGGTGCTTCGAGGGAACTTCTCTGGCGATAGTGAGTGCTCCRCGTCCAGGAGCAGGRATYGAGCGGCCAGCTTTGTCACTGGTAAATATTTAACAATATTCAGCWATGATCGTRAATGAAAAGGGCRAGGAAACGTACGTAGAGGTAGATGTGAAAGCAACGATACCACGGATAGGTGCCCCAAGTTCCAGAGCTGTYTTYGCATTCATGAGGATATGAACACCAGTTCCTTGTGCTTCCATGAACTAAGAGTAGTGTGAGCAATTATYRTATACTATCGAAGATTAACCACATACCCCTGCTCGCGTGCTYGTCGTAGGACGTGACATCTCAGTTGGCTCGCGGCCCATTGCGAACTCCGAATCAGCATTGCTGGTGGCCTTCATGTTGGCGAATTCATATGAACCTTCCTCGCTTATATCGTCGAATCCACCGGCAATCATAACTTTTGCTTTTCCGGACAAGAGAGTATCGCATGCAATTTCAATGGACTGCAGAGCGGTGGCACTATCAGGCGTCGTTAGTTCAATGAAGGTTATTAGTCGAATAGAAGCTCACCAAGCTCCAACAGGAATCTTCACAGGACCACTCGAAGACAGTAAGAGCAGATTAATCCATCCAGCAGTAGTGTTGATGAACCTAACAAGGCGGAGGTTAATCACAGCAAACAGTCATAGGTAAAAGAGTAGCGCACGTTTCTTGAAGAACATCGTTCTGCACGTCCTTCTCTTCACGACGATCCTTGAACATCTTTGCCATGCTGACTGTACCTCCCATACCGCTACCCAACGACGTGCCGACCTCTGATGGATGCATATATTTGTAAAGCTCGTATGGGTCGGTGATGCCAGACATGTTGAGAGCTTCAGCAGCGCACACCAAAGACCAGAGAGTGCAACGATCGGTTTGGGCAATGATATCTTCAGGAAGACCGTATCGACCTGCGTACCAGCCAGTAGGAACCTGACCGGCAACAGTCCGGCTGAAGGAGAACGACTTAGGAACGAAGACGCACGCGCCCTTTTTGAGTTTGAAGAACCATTGTCCTCCTTCACCAGCCCAAATATCGCATTTGTCGCCGTGCTGAAGTTTGAATTTCTGAGCTTCAGAATCGCTGACTTCAATAGGCTCAAGGTCGTGAATAAGCTCGATCTCTTGGTGGAACACCTTCTTCTTGGGATCATAACCGCGGAACAACTCAGGCTCTGTAGATGAAGGTTAGTGGAAGACCAAACCAAACGTGTACCTATCACTAACCGATAAGCCGGACACCTGAGTGAGCTAAGATGTCCTTCTCGTAGCGTCCTTTGACGTCCTTGTCGTCGACAGGTTCTCCGGACTTGCTATCCACCCAGCCGACATAAAGTGAGCCATCTTTGAGACGCCCGTCGAAGTGCTTGATATATCCCATCATCCAAGCCATTTCAATGCTACCCTCAATAGTAAGCTCGCCTCTCGCCTCCATCTCCCACCTTGTGCGTGCACTACCCCACGGTCCAACTTCAGCAGAACCAGTGATAACAATGACTCTTTCGAGATCGATCATTCCACGTAATTTCGAAAGTTCAGAAAGCGATTCAGAGGACTCAAGGGTGGGGAAGTTGAAGCGGAAGTTAGCACGGGGAAGAACGTCGACAGTTTGAATGAGCCGTTCCGCCTCAACACCATGGATGATCTTGTAGTCAGCAGCATTGTCCCTGGCGATGGCTCGACGAAGGTCGCTCTTTTTCATGAGGTTTGTTCGAATACGCGTAGTGATGTCAGCGAGATCCGGAAGACGATCCATACCACCGTTGAGGTCCGCCCAGATTGGCTCCACCTGTGTAATGCTAAATAGGAGAGGGTGCATAAGACCAAGAATGTTGAATGCCATCTCCTTTGCTGAGAAAGTGCGAACACCGTAACTCTCCAGTTCATGAGCGACTATATTCGTGGGGCCCATGAGTGTTGTACCGCGAGTCCATCTGGAAGAATAAATTATTTTCAGAAGGATGAGAAGCAAAACAATGAAGTCTTACCCAATTACTGCACCAGCAAGACAAAGATATTCGCCCCAGCTCTCAGAGGCCCAACGTTGGAACAGCGTCTCTAATGATATCTTGGATTCCGAATACAGACCATCGTTGCCGAAAAGACCATGGTTTGGAGAAAGAGGGAGGATGACCTGAGTAGGGCGTGTCACGAACTGGCGAGCAGCTTTCTTGTTCTTCACAGCACCCAAAATGCGTAACAAATTCGTCAGCATGATTCGGTGGGCGAGCTCTGACTTGTCGTCGATACCATCAATCTCGCGACCATTTTCAGGAATACCGGCGAAAGGAAGAATGAAATCCAAGTCCATCCCAAGAGTAGCGTAAATGTAATCCACCAACGCCTCGACATCCTGCTTGGAACCTTGATTGAAAGGAACGACAGTTAAAGCAGAGCCTCGGCTACCATAGGTCTGGAAGATAGATTGGTAGTATTCGACAGTTGAGCGGCTGTAACGAGACGTTGTGATTACAACGTGAGCACCCCCAGAAAGTAGTCCCTTCACGACTTCGACTCCAATAGACCCTTTGCCGACACCTGTGAGCAGAGCGTTCTTGTCCTTGAATGTGGTACCAGCAGTAGCAATTTCATGCAGAATATCCAGATACACGCTCGTCAAGTTGCTGCTGTACTCCCAATTAGTGCCCACTTTCCTCTTCAGGTGGAGCAAAGGAACTTTGTCAACTGAAACAGAAGCGGCGCTGGAAACCTGAGGACGAAGGAACTGTGAAGAGGAGCGGCGACTGCGTGGGGTACGACTGCGAGGGTCGGGGCCTTTACTGCGAAGTGATCGCACCACCCCCTCGTATAGGGCCTTGATCCGATTCTTCTGCTCCTGGCTGATCTCGGGCTGAGATTTCACAATTGTCCAAAGCTTGAGAACGTCATCCTGTACTTTCTGAATATTGACAGGCCCAGAGACCGTGTCGCTGCTAGCCATCTCCTCAACATAAGCTTCAAGTTTGCGTACATTCTCGCGCATGACTTCAGAGTAGACAATATCACCTTTGCTGGTGACTTCGGTGTGGGGGGCAGTGGGGAAAGTAACTGCAGAAAAATTAGAAGATTGGCCTACACAGAACAAGTTTACGTACCATCTTTGTAGACTGGAGGCTGACCGATGACTTGACGAGTGTTATCAATTAGCTGCTGGCCGAATTCCTTCGCAAGCTTGTACGTCTCGCCTTTGCTGGGATCGCACTGATCGATATTGTACTGCATGTATGTCAACATCTCCGGGTCCGCTCGGTTGAGTAGAGCAATGCAACGAGCGGTGATTTCACGGTCAACGGTTTTGAGGCGACCGAAGATGATATCGTAATACATGAGAAGTGCATCTTGTCGCACCCAGTTCCAGGAAGAATCGAAGTGTCGCGCCTTTGCAGGATCAAACACGGGCTGGATACCATCGATGTACAGATCTCCATGCTCTTTGGCGATGCTGTCGAGCCTGGCCTGAAGAGATAGTGAGTTCGCCTTCTCTCGGTCAAAGGCAATCTCGCCTGAGCGAGAGTCCCGCTTGAGATAGCGCATATACAACTCGATGTGCTGGGCAGCGAAGCGCTCCTGCTCGGTCTGGAACTTGATGAACTCTTCACTGTTGATGGTTGCGCCACCTGAAGCAGCAGCCCCTCCACCACCGGAACCTGGGGAAGCAAGAGAAATGCCGGCCCGCTGAGCATATATCGCAACAACTGTATCTAACCACGCCTTCGCTTCGGCTTCCGACCCGAGACGCTTTGGAGGCTCCATGGTCGTTCCAAGGAGGAGGACACCATCTGCACGCAAAGTACCCAGTCCCCAACTCTTTGAGAGATATGATTTGACGGCGGACAGATTGAACCCGCCGGGGAATTTGCCACCAATCATTCGAGCGACCAACCCAGAAGTGTACTTGCCCAAAGTACCACCGTATCCAGTGCTCAGAGCAGATCCAAGTTCCTCCAATGGCAATTCCTCCCCTTTTTCGGGGGCGGAAGCAAATTCCTGTTGAAGATCACCCAAAATTTCGTTCTGAAGAGTGGATTTACCGCCGACAAGATCCTTGATAGATTTACTCATCGGTATCTCATCTACTTTCTTCTTCAGCTTTTGTGCGACGATAACTGCGAGCACATCGGAGGCTTTGATCGGTGCATCCTCAATGCTGGCAGCAGGAGCTGAAGAAGCAGCAACAGGAACGGGAGCGGCAACAGCTACTGGAGCACTCGTGACAACAGCGGGCACTTCGCTAGCAGATTCTTCAGCGGCAGGAGCTTCAGTCTCATCCTCGAACAGATAGTAGATCTCCTTCGAATGTTTAGCGTGGCAATATATCTCGCGAGTGCGAGAGACGCAGTCATCTTCCGTTTCGTACTTGGCCTTCAATGTACGAGTGGCCATGCCAGTAAGAGTAGGAGAAGGTCCCAGCTCGATGAATCGCTCGAAGTTGAAATGAGAAAAGAGGAGATCTTGGGTTTGAATCCAGCGGACCGGCGAGGCAAATTGGTAGGCAAGAAGTTCAACTAGAATGATATAAGCAAGCTTCTGACGCTGCTCCGAAGATCCCCAGTTATCTTGGTCCCACTTCTGAAGAACCTTGTCGAGACGCGGAGAAGAGGTCTGATCGTAAATGATCTGGGCATATTCGCGAGAAACTTCGAAGGGTTTGGCGATGAGATTGGGAATGTATTTCCCGACAAGCATGTCTGGATTGAGGTGAGTGGGATCAATCTTCTTGGAAAGATCTTAAGAGTATATGTAGTCAGCCAATGTCTTAAATATAATGTATAAAACTTACAAGTCCTGAAGGGCATGACACCAGCCCACAGATATCTCGAGTGGAAGGGGACGTCAATTCCAGGGAGAGGTATTGTTGCAAAGCCACGCTCCAACTTGATATAGCCCTCAGCCTTTTGCTGAGCGACAGCCCGTTCGTGGCATTCCTTCACAATGTCGCCAAGCATTTCCTTAACTTTTTCCAAGGTGAATGTCTCCGTCAGCTGTGGGGTTTGAATGATTCAGTGACAAGTGAAAAAATAGAATGAAGCTCATGGATACCTTAGCAATATCAATCTTCTGCAGCTTCAAATAATTCAGGACATTGGTCATGGTTTGTAAGGCAACGAGTTCTCCAGCGCAGACATATTGTTGTCCCTGTCACGAGACAATCAGCATGTACACCAAGAAATGACATACAGTGAACGTACCTCGACGTTAAAGTTGACGATCTCAAGGAGTGAGCCAGATAGAGCTGCGATAGTGTCGACGACCTCCCTCAAGGCAGCATCGCTGAAAGTCTTCGAGATACGACTAGGGTTGACAGCGCACATGGCATAGTTCGACCGATTCTCCGAGTCCCGCTCAACTGCACGCTGCATTGTAATGCCTCGGTAGAAAACAACATCGACGAGGGCAGAAATATGAAGGATATCTGCGATTGAAGCCAAAGCCGAATACTCGCCCAATGAGTGTCCAGCGAAAGCGCAATCTTTCTGCACGAAGCCTTTAGCGCGCATATCCTCGAAGGCTGCCTTCTCGGTGACGACGAGAGCGATCTGAGCGAACTGTGTGGCGAAAAGAAGACCGTTCGGGTGACTAAAGGTATATTTGGGAGTCCGGATGTCGATGTCGGCGAAGAGAGGAAGAGTTCGAATGTTGCCGTCTTTGTCCATCGAATCATAAGACATATCCATGTATCGTTGACGAATGGCTTGGCCCTTGATACCACCGAAGTGCACGGTCTTCTCCTTGGGATTCTCCTTCACGATTTCGAGGATGGAGAAACCGTAGACGGCACGTAAGTGTTCGTCGGCGCCGTCCCAAACAGCACGAGCAGCAGGTGAACTGTTGTAGAGGTCCATACCCATACCAGGCTCTTGAGATCCTTGCCCAGTGAATACATATACTGTCGTTGACTGGGAAACTTCAGCAGACCCTTCCAAAACTTTCTCGCCGCGTTCGTTAATGGTTTC
>RCHF01000016.1:0-62423 GCA_003987895.1 Neonothopanus nambi
CCTCAAGCGTATCAAGATAAAACCCCAAAAACTCCTCTGCATCTTCCTGATGCCCCCCACGCATCGAATCGAACCTCTTTTTTTCTTTGAGGGCGTCGTAGATGTATGTTGGGATGAATGCTTCTGGTTCTGTTGAGCGAGGTTGTTCTTTGCCTTTGCCTTTTGTGTTTGAGGTGGAGGGGGCAGAGGGGACAGAGGGGAACGGATCCGTGTCCGTGTCCGAACGAGAACCAGGACTAGGTAAAAAATCCCTTAAAAACTCAATCGTAGCATCCACGAGGGGCGTCTCAACGCCAACCTCTTTCCCCACCCCTCCTCCTACCCCTGCCCCTGCCCCTGCCCCTGTTCCCCCTCCMCCCCCMCTGCTTCCACTTCCCCCACCCMCACCCGCGACCCYCCCCMACTCACTAAAAAGCCTAAAAAAAGGCGGACAAAACAACAACACCTGTAGTACCGAATTGGCGAAACACATGTTGCCGGTGTTGATTAAGCCTCGGGGGTGGATGTCGTTGACCGTGTGCGCGGGACTAGTAGCAGCAGCAGCTGTACCGACCGTACCACCCACACCGCCAACCGGTCCAGCAGAACCAGCTGCACCGGTGGTAGTAGAAGCAGCAGTGGCAGTAGCAGAGGCAGCCGCAGCGGCTGCACCAGCGAACGACATCCCCGACCCAGAAACAGAAACAGAGGCAGAGGCAGAGGCAGCCCCATCAAACCTCTCACCAAGCAACCTCCTCAACTCATTCCTTTTCGCAGCCGACGCCAGCGACCCTTTCGTCCCTTCTCCCTCCCGGTAGCGGTGTGTTTGACTTTGACTTTGGTCTGCGGGTATAGATATACCCACGACTGTTGATACGGGGATTTTTGCTCTGGGTGGAAGCGTGCTGGTGGATGGGCCGGCGGATGGGCCGGATGAAGAGGAGGGGGTGGAGGTAGACGCAGTGGGGTTCGAGGTGGATGTACCCGCGGTGGGTGTGGAAGGGGTAGAGGAGGGGGAACGTAAAAGTGAAGCCCAGGATTTTTTTAAAGGTGGTGGAATTGGTGCGGGTGCTGGTGTCGGCGTTGCCTTCGTCTGCGGAGGCGGAGTCTGTGGAGGCTGAGTCTGAGGCAGAGACGATTCTTCGGCCTTCGTAGCGTTCTCACTCGTGCCCTGAGGCTGAGCTTGAGCCTGAGTTTGAGTTTGAGCCTGCGTTGGAAGGGTAGTATCCTTCCCCGCAGCCTCTATAGACGTACTACTAGACGCAGGAGAAACAGGTAGTGTCGTACTAGGCGTCTCGGTAGCTTCCGTCACAGCTTCCGAGGAAAGAGCCGTCCAAGACGTAGAAGCCTCTTCCGTCTCCACATCATCCCTTACTCCATCATCACCAAAAGGCACCTCCGCGTCATCTGCGTCAGTCGCCTTCTCATCTTCCAACGACACAGAAACCAACGTAGGCGAAGGCGGTGGCGTACGATCCGGCAATGCTTTTTGTATAATATGTGAAGGGAGACGAGAACGTGAGGAGAAGACGAGGCCGGGTGCTTGGGTTGGGTCTGTTGGTCTACGTGACCAAACAGCGAATTGGACGACGAAGGAGTTTAGTGAGATGGACGGAGAGGAGGGAGGAGATGAAGATGAAGATGTTGAAGGTGCGGGTGGAAGTGAAGGTGAAGATGGGGTTGTAGGTTGTTGTTCTAGAGATGTAGGCTCGGGCAAAGGAATAGGTTGTTGGTCTAGAAATGTAGGCTCTGGCACAGGAGACGAAGGCGTTATGCCCTCGTTCGCATAATTATTAGATGGAGCAGGTTCCAGCTGTTTCGGAAGAGGCGACAGCTGCTGAGGTACATTTTGCCAGGATGGACCTGGGACAGGAGAATAAGGCGCTGGATGAGGATAAGCGTACGAAGGTGAGAACTTTGCAGCGCCATTTGGTGGAAGCGGCATGTACTGCTGCTGCTGATAATTTTGATATCCACCTCTTGGACGATAAGTTCCACGAGGAGTCATACGACCTGGATGAGGCGGATATTGAAACGGATAATTACTTGGTCCAGCATGATTCATGTAGTGAGAAGGAGGTGGAGGTGACTGAGTGGGATAATAGGAACCTCCTGGAGAGACATACGGCGTATGTTGACTGGCCATTCAAAAACAAAGAAATTCACTTGTCGTCGTCCAAGACAAGCTCGTAAGCAGCCTAGTGAAAACAACGTCAAACATATCCCGGCCCGGAATTAGCCGGAGTGCGGCATTAAAATATTTTCTTGCTTTTTTCAACCCAAGTTTTACGCCCTTTATTCTTTCAGAAATTATTGCCTTGGAAACGCGCCATGGCTTATAGGAATCACCGCTCGACGTCCAACTGTCTTTTCAAATTCAAATCCTCATCATTTTTCAATGACAGCCCGCAGTGACAGATAGGAATCGGGATATATAACATGCGATCCTCTTTCGTGTTTCTGTCTTCAACTCCATCCCAATGAGCTCGGTTACACTCAGCCCAGGCAGCATTGCACCGAACTTTGAGGCTCACGGGCCTTCTGGTCCTATCAGGTTTCACCAATGGACAGGAGATTCTTGGGTTAGTCTCATTCTTCAT
Organism: Neonothopanus nambi; assembly: GCA_003987895.1. NCBI lineage: Eukaryota > Fungi > Basidiomycota > Agaricomycetes > Agaricales > Omphalotaceae > Neonothopanus > Neonothopanus nambi. The sequence continues at coordinate 2,580 of RCHF01000016.1, forward strand.
CCAAATACTCCTATTAACTCTCGACAGAGTATCATCTTCTCCCACCCGGCAGGGAATCTTTTTCAAAATGAGCTCACAGATGTCTCTCGCCGCTTCCCAGAGATCGAGAAACGCGGCGTCAAAGTCATAGGTTTCTCTCGCAATTGGTTGGACGATAATCGCTACTGGAATAGTGTGAATCAAAAGTATGGACGTCAAGTTGGTTATACGGATAAGAACGTTCAGATTGTATGCATCTCTCGTCTCGTCTTCTATTCGAGCTTGACTGAAATTGATGGTAAAAGCTTGCGGACGATGGAGGACAGCTTTCTGCATTGTACGGGATGGTACCGAGTAATAACAATGGTGAAACGCAAAACGTAAGTTTTACATCGTCAAATGCGTGAAAAGCCGTGTCTCATACATGCTCCAGCCCAACACAGTATTCCTCATCGATCCCAACAAAGTCATCCGCATGGTCCTCGCATACCCATCTAGCATCAGTACCAGACTCTACCAACTCCTCCGGTAAGCCTCCCTTCTCACTACACCTCCTACTCCTCTCACGTATCAAACCCTCCAGCGCAACAGACGACGCTATAACTTCGACCGGTCTAGAAGAAATCAATACCGCAACCTTCGGCCTAAACCCCTCCGGTCAAGGCCAAATCTACGCGCCCCCACCCAAAGAAAAATCTTCCAAACTCAAATCAGCTTCCGAGTCGACCTTCAACCTCCTCTCGAGCGCTTCATCTGCCATACAGACCCTCTCTTCCTCTAACGATTCTTCTTCTGGAGGCGGCGATTCCACCGACACGACAGCGACATCCCTCGCATCAACCGCCACGAACTACATCGAAAACGCATTACACCTCGCTTCGACTCTATCAGAATTAGGCCAAGCAATGCCTTTCGTAGCGCCCGCTTTCGTCTTGCTCAAAACCATCATAGCAGTCGAACAACGCGCTCGAGACGTAGATGCGAAATGTACCGACCTAGTCCAGAGGATCACATTCCTACTCTCTCACCTACCCGCTTTGAAACGCCTTAAACACATCGAAGATTCCACGAGACAAGTTATCGATCGTGTTAACGTGATCCTTAAAGAATCCGCTAGTTTCATCGAGGTGTATAGGAAACAGGGGGTTGTAGCGAGGAGGTTGAAGGTTGGGAATAAAGATCGGTTTGAGAGTTTAGCTAGGAAGGTGAAGGGATGTACGAAGGATTTGGTTGTTAGTTTGCAGATATCGCAAACTGTTTTGATGGAAGGGATCATATCTAGGGGTGTACCCAACGACCCAGGCGACTCCTCCGCGGAGCAATTCCTCCGAAATCACGGCGGGGAAGAAAATGTTATGGGGAATGAAGAACTCGTTAGGATGTTCGCGGAGGAGATGAAAGTCCATGTTGATGATGTTGGGAGTGTAATGAAGGATCTTAACATCAACATTCTAGACGCTATGAAATCATCTCAAGAGAAATTGGAGAAAAGCCTAAACGAATCTATTAGTGCTTCCGTTATCGCAGGGTTCAAATCCCTCTCGGAGGAGTTAAACGAGAAGGAGAAGGAACAAGTCTTTCATTGCGTTCAATGTGATAAAGATTACCGTCTCTCTACATCGGGGGAGAAATCTTGTGGGTACCACAAAGCCGAGTACGATTCGTGGAAACGGTCTTTTCCTTGTTGTACAGGGGATAAAAACGCTCCATGCGAAGCAGGGACACATAGAGCAGAACACCACTGCGACTATCCCTACGCCTCGTTCTTCCCTTTCGCGAGAGGAATCACTGGGTACGTCGATACCCGGGAAACTTGGACCGAGGTCGAAGACCCCAATCTCCGTACAAACGCGGATTCCGATACGCAGAAAGCTTCCGTTGGAAGGTTATTGAGATGGAAATCCCGCGGAGCAATACCTGACCTCCCTACGATTCTAATCCAAGTAGGGAATATAGGATTTAGGAATCGGTATTTCTTTGGGACGTTCAACACGAAGGAGTTAGAGGTTAGGTCTAAAGTCGTGGAAATTACACACCAGATGGTTATCTTCCGTACCTCGAGTTCTCCGGATGAATTCTCTATGGCCGAGTGGGTACTTTCCCCTGGGGGCGGTGGTGGTGGTGTTGGTGGTGGTATGATCACCGGTATCAAGCTCACAGCAAAGTCCTCTACATCCACCACCCCCGAAATTCGTTTTTGTCCGATTGATATAACCACCCTCGATACACCACCCCCCGATTCCATTCTAACTCTATCAAAGGGTGGAATACAATCGTATAAACCCGCTACACCGTATACCCTCCCACCAACTCAACGCGTTAGCGGTGAACTCCCGGAAAAACCTTCTAGGGAGGTCAGGAAGGATTTTAAGACGCGTATATCGTCGAGTGATTCGGAGTTGAACGGGCTTTTGGTTAAAGCCACGGACGATCCACCGTTAGTCGCTAACCCAGAGTATGCGAGTGTAGAGGGAGATTACTTCGTCGGGTCTATTTCCCTATTCAATAAACATTCGCAAAACTCCATCTCTATCGCATCTATCAAAGCTTCCTATCGACTCATCGGTGACTCGACTTACCTCCCCGCCAAAAAACTCGAGATACTCCCGCAAGGGGAAACCGGTGGGGGTGCGGGTGCGGGTGCGATGCCACTAACCATCGACCCACGCCAAACTCAAATCCTCAAACTCCACGTAACCGTTCCTCGTTCGGAAGAAGACGCCAAATTCAACATCCGATGGTGGAACCGTGCATTCATCGCACGTCGTAAACCCCTCCGCCTAAAACTCACCTTCGTGGATATCGATGACGAAGATTCGGAAGTCTCCTTGGTAGTCGACTACGTCTGTCCCGTCTACGCACCAACCAAACCCTCCTCACCATCGGAAGGGAAAGAACCCCTAGGGTTTTTCTACGTGGATGMKKYGGAATGTATATCAAGGAATCATCGATTGTTCGGGTTGCTTGAGCGAGCTCTGGGAACTGCGTTGCAAGGACTTCACTCAGAATGAATTGGATGCGGCACAACTTGTGCATTGGCTCGCCAGTCAGGCAGGAGCAAAGGGCGTCACTAAACAAGATCTTCTGGTAGGCATAATGAACCTCTACCGTGATATTATGTCTCATCTCTCTATGTACAGGTCAATACAAAGCTTCCTTCGAACGAACTCTCGCCAGTCCTTGCGAAAATGACTCAAGAACCTTATCCTTTTTTGCATTGCCTGGGGTACAACTCACTCTACCTTGTGTCGCCGGCTCATGCGAGATCATGGACTGTTACGCTATCCGAGGATCCTGTCACAAGGATCTTTCCACGGCGTTGGTTAGACATCTATGGATCAAAGGTCGTGAATGTATGGGAGGCTGCATTAAGAGCCGTCGTGGGTGTTATCGTATTTCGGCCTGGTGTGTCACAGGTAAATCCTCTTTAGGTCTCCTTGCACTGCCATTTTGACAGCGTTTTTAGCTAGAAATACGATGGAGGCTCAAAACTGTTTATGATAGACAGGAAATACTTGAGCTATTGCGGGCTTTGCAGGAGGAGGGTTTTATCAGGAACCGCTGCCATAGCATCTCTCTGTCGGGCACGGTCGACAGTCAAAGCTTGTCTAGGCTTGATGTGGAGGAAGATGGATTTGTATTCTGGCTTTTGGACGATTCTAAACATTGGTATCAAATATAAAGTGAACTGTATCGATAGATATGTAGTTACTATTTCATAAATTAATAGTCGTGGACAGGAGCACTCAGCAAAGCGATCGGGACAAAACGGCGGACGCGGATTGGTGGGAGTTTCCTAGGCGGGAATTGCCGGTAGCGGAGAACGTTCACTTCTGACCATTGACCTGTAAATTCTCCTCGCCCGCCATGGCCTCCTTTCAAGCCGTGAAAAAGTCAATTAATCTGGCGCCAACAGTGCGCACCCTTCCCTCAGGTGTTCCGGCAGCACCTCTTCTCAACTTGGCTGCACGAGCACCAGCTTCCGGCCACGGTCACGGCCATGGTTCTTCAGGACCTCGTTCAGATGTTGCTCCTCGTTGGGTCGGGGGTGTCTCAAGGACGTCCCATGGCGTCTTTTCAAAGACATACATCAATGGTTAGTTGAAATTTTGTCTTTTTGTCGCGCAAAACGATTAATATAATTGGCCAATACTAGCCCCTACCACTTTCCAATCCCGTCTTCTTCACACTTCCGCAGTAGTGAAGGATGCTCCTGAAGTTCCTGATTTCTCCCACTACCGTGCCAAAGACTCCGACAACAACCGTGCTTTGTCCTACTTCATGGTTGGAACCATGGGTGTCCTTTCTGCCTCTGTCGCGAAATCCTCTGTCACCGAGTTTTTGCAAACTATGGCTGCTTCTGCTGATGTTCTGGCTCTTGCGAAGGTCGAGGTTGATCTCAGTAACATTCCCGAAGGAAAGAACGTCATCATCAAATGGCGAGGAAAGCCTGTCTTTATTAGGCACAGGACTCAGGCTGAAATCGAGGAGGCCAGGTCTGCAAACTGGAAGACTTTCAGAGACCCACAGAGTGATGAAGAGAGAACCAAGAAGCCTGAGTGGTTGGTTATGCTGGGTGTCTGTACCCACTTGGGTTGTGTCCCCATCGGCGAAGCTGGTGACTTTGGAGGATGGTATGTTTCATTGCCAAATTGTACTCAGAAAGGCACTGGGCTCATCCTTCATTAGGTTCTGCCCCTGCCACGGTTCTCATTATGACATTTGTACGTCTAAGTTGCGAGCGTTTTTTTCAAACTTCAATCTCTGATTCTGGAACTCCAATTTCCTCTCTCACACAGCTGGCCGTGCTCGCAAGGGCCCTGCTCCTGTGAGTGTAGAATGGTACCTCTATGACAATTCGCTGATTCCACGCCTTGCAGCTGAACCTGGAGATTCCTGTTCACGACTTCAACGACGCAGAAGGAAAACTCGTCATCGGATAGATCTTTGGTTAAAAGCTTAATTGCGCTCCAATAGAACGTTAATCATACTAGAGCTGGGACCTTAGTGCTGTCAGAATTTTAGTCAGGATCTCCATTCGTGAGGTTTCTCTTAATTCATCTGTATTGCCACAGCCGAAAATTACTACTCCATCTTGCCAATACTAAGTCGCATATAAGGCACAAAACCGAAGACGGCCGGATATATTGGAACCACTATCTTCCAATATTTCATCGTCTGCTTACAGGAGACTAAAGACGGCCCGAGTTCCTCTGAACGTATCGGACCTGGCAGCTTCGTTATCATTGAACCATTTACCGAGTACATGCTACTGAAATAATAGGCCTTCGTCAATATTCGTCATTTTGTTATCAGAAGGTCTAACCTTCTGACTACATAACCTAATGTTCTTATCTCGCATCTGATACAGCGAAACTTATAAGCGTTACGGAGAAATAGCAAGTTTTTACGCGCTCCCCGAACCGACGCGCCAACGCTCATTCTATGATGTTGCCCGGAGACCAGACACAGCACCTTACCTTGTGGCAGAAATTCAAGTCATACATATGGGACTCAGATGCGCATCTGAAGACACCATTTGAGAAGAAGCTACTAAAGAAGGTAGGCTGCACAGCTTTATGTGTACGTACCTTGCTCAACGGATGCATAGTTAGACTTTGGGATCCTCATCGTAGCCTGTTTGGGCTTCTTTATGCGGTATCTTGATTCTGCTAATTTGGCGAACGCTTATGTATCCGGGTTTGTTGGACTTATGCATTTCCGACCTATACTTCAAGTTGTCTGAGATGCGCCTTTTAGAATGAAGGAGGATTTGAAGATTGAGGGGAACCAATATACATATGTAGGTTACGGGCTGTCACTAGTCTATGCATCTCAATGTCACACGACTTCAGATGGGGACTCTCTATACGATTGGTTATGCACTTTTTCAAGCGAGTCTGTCTTATCCTTGCTATCCTTACTTTTGCGAGTTCCTGAACTCATCCATTGGGGTGCAAACTTAGATACCCGGAACTATGGCAATTACGCGCGTCCGGCCGTCCTTGTTTCTATTCTGCAATGAAATAGGATGGGGTAATTTATGTGTTGTCCTGTAATCTGGAGTCTCTCACAACTTTTGGATTACAGGAATTTTCACTTTCGCTCAAGCGGGTGCCAAGACATACAACCAAATGTATGCTTTCAGATTCATGGTAGGAGCTTTCGAGGCCTCCTTTTTCCCGTGTATTCTTTGTAAGAATTCCCTTTGAGTTACCTTGGAACTATAAAAACTCAACTTTGATGCAAGATCTCATGGGATCGTGGTACAACAAATACGAGCTCGCAAAACGAGTTGCTATTTTCCACCTATGTGGCATGTATCACTTTCTGTGTCTCACTACGTTATTTACTCAAGAGTATTAGGTTCCCTTGGTTCTTCTTTCGGAGGGTATCTACAGGCTGCAGTTTATACTACTCTCGATGGAAAACACGGCATTGGTATGGTCTTTTACTATACGCCTCAATGTTTTATGATGCTAATCCATCCTGTCTCAGCTGGATGGAGGCACGTCCCTATCATCATACGAAGGTCTTATTTTGCAATTTCTTGTCTAGGTGGCTATTCATTGTCTGTGGTTGTATGACCGCTCCATGCGCTATTGCAGTACTTCTTGTGCTTCCTGACCTTCCTTCTAATACTCGCGCATGGTATTTGAACAGTGAAGAAAAGAAATATGCTTTGGAACGTTCCATTGCACTGGGAAAGGTGCGGATGAAACAGACACGAGACCTGTAGCCGCTGAGTGTATCTGACCCCTTGAGTAGTCTCAGCCTGGCGAGAAGAAGCTGGACTGGACACTTTTAAAGCGAATGCTCTCGTCTTGGAGTACGTCTCTGTAACCATCGAGTTGTTCTTGTACTGAATACCCCGACCACCAGGATGGTATGGCTTTGTTCTTGGATACATTGTCTATGGCACATCTTGTCAAGATACTGGATATTTTGGAATCTGGCTGAGTGCGCAGGTAAACTTTTGATAGAAGCGTGCTTCACTGAGTCGGATATAATCAGAGTCTGCTGGATACAGCGTCGCCGAGCGGAACGTTATTCCGTCCTGTGCGAACCTTATTTCAGCTGCATGTATCTTCCTTTGGGGTTTTGGAAGTGACCTGACAGGTTCTCGCTTTGCATTCGTCTTTGGACCCTTGGTACTTGTTTCTTTCCACGCTATAGGTTGCGTCTAATGTCTAATCATTCGTCCTAGTTTTACGGACTTCTTCCCACTGGCATCCTTGCGTTTTGGCCAGAATCTAAGAAGTTGAAACTGTTTGCTTTCATGACAGGGGTAAGCAGGGTTATCGTCACCGTGAAACCTCTCTGGGGTTGACACCATTTCATCTTAGGGCGTGCAGTTAGTGACTGCAGTCTTCTACACATGGGTGAACGAGGTAATAGCTGATGACAATGAGTGTAGGTACAGTGCTATGATTACGGAGGCCATGCTCATATGTTTTTAGTACGGGCCTTAACTATCGCATCTATGAATGGCTTGCAGTATTCGGTCTCTGCGTGGCTACCCATCGTCATCTTTCCGCAGACCATGTACGTATCACCATTCATCTCGTCCCACTGTAGTACTGAGTAGTGTTGATCTTAGGGCCCCCACGTACGTCATCACAAACTGAAAGATCTGACACAGTGTTGATGTCATAATAGCTTCCGTCGAGGTTTTCCTGCAACCTTTGGTTTTGTGATTGCTGCATTGGTATGCTTACTTTCGATTCTCTCTCAGCTGCAGCAGCATTGATAAGAAAAAACCGACTCAGGTCATCATTGTTGGAATCAAGCTTCTTGCAGATCGTGATGCCAGACGAGCTGCACGCGAAGTCAAACATATTGAGGATGGAGAAGTTGGGTCGATAGACAAAGGATCTGAGTCTGATGAGGAGATCAAGCGAAAGGAAGGTGAGGTAGTAGCCGTGGAGGCTTTAAGAAATGAGCGGCAGGGATAATGGCACTCCGAGGGATGTATGTACATACGTACTATGTACATAGCCTGAGATATGTATGTTTTGCGACCCGACTACTAACTGAGACTTACGCAAGCCGGGTGACCGGGCATCATCAAGGGAGTAATGAGTTACACGGTGCGGCCGTAAGTATATAAGTCTGGACCTCTCTAAAACATCTATTCTACTTACTACCACTATGGCAAAAGTTGAGACGCTGACTTTATCATCTGTACTGAACCTGGCTTCTCCTGCAGGGCTGTATTCTGTTGGATATGCATGGTTATTCGGGATGTGTGAGTACCCAGTAGCAAGACTGTCATACGAGTGGGAGTAACCTAGCACGATTTGAATACAGCGATATTTCAGTCTTTCATTGGAGGTATGGAAATGTCGAATGTTTTGAGCTATCTTCAACAATTAAAATTTTGACTTCTCCAGGTGTAATCGCGTTCAGGGCTTTACGTGAGTGTGCTAGGCGTGTTCAGCTCCGCTCGCATTGATCACGACCGAACAGCTCGTCAACAATTCGGAGCCCTTCAACACAGAATCTTCCCGGTGTACTTCGTCATTTCAATCATCTTGACCTCCGGCCTCATTGGTCTCTGGATACTCTCTCATCCTGATGTCGTTACCCACATAAGTAGCCCTCTTGTTGGGGATGTGGCGCAAGTGTATGCCCTAGGAACGGTATTGCTTGCTCAAGGCTCAAATTACTTCATTATCGGTCCTTTGACTAGCAAGTATGTATTCACCTTGCATCTTCCAACGGCGTGTATTAATCTCATCTTTTATCCTATAGGACCATGTTCCAGAGACATAAGCTGGAGAAGGAAGAGGGAAAAGCATACAACGAAGCCGGTGTACGTGGAAACATCGTCAAAGTTGCGTCAGTCATCGTACTGATGAGCCTTGTCTTTTACAGGTCTCCGAAAAGATGAAAGCTTTGAATAGGAAATTTGCTTCCCTCCATGGCATTAGTTCGTTGGCAAACCTTGGAGCTATATTCGCTCTGCTATTTCATGGGTTGTACATTGGAAATACTGGCGTCAAGGGATATTAGGCTAGGCTTGAAATAGCAATATATACAGGCAAATGAAAACCGTTGTATTAGGTGTATATGAATGCAATGTTTGGACACAGTACAACAGTATGAAAGAATGTTTTTTTTGGGGGGGGACCCCAAGAATACCAAGAAAATACAGGGCCAACTTATGCACCCACTGACTCCATCTCCGGCATGTAACCTTCTCTTAAACTTCGCTCCAGCTTTCTGATCTCCTCTATACTGGTGGCTTGTGCGATAGCAGCCTTGACTCGTTCTGCTTCCTCTTTGGACATAAGCCGACCGGCCTTGACTGTCGCAGCAGCAGGCCGTGGTTCGTCTATCGTCAGGGCCACTTTTGCGGACTGTGTAGAGACAGTGGTAGACAGTGTCTCGGCCAATGCAGTCAAACGGTTGTCCGCCGTCAAAAAGAGCCCCTTTGCAGTTGCTCTCTCCTAGTGATCGGACGATTTAATCGAGCGACAAAGTAGCTTGCGAAAGGCGCACCTTGTCCCGAATTCTCTGAAAATCTAAAACTCTTAGCCCAGGTATTCTCCAGGCGAGCCATTCGCGATACCATTTTTTTTCCCGTACGGGATTGCCCAAAAGACAGAGGTACTTGAGATTCCTGAGTTCCTTCAAGGGTTCGAGGTCTCCCAGTTCGGATATATTGTTATTGGTGAGGATTAAGGTAGTCAGGTTCGGGACTGAAAGATGGATGGATGGTGAAATGGAGGATATCCTGTTGTTGGCAAGGAAGAGTGTATGTAGGCGTTTGAGCAGAGGAAGATTCCCCAGCGCGGTTATCGAGTTATCTGTTAGGTCAATAGCATCGTGCTGGTCCTGAAATCAGAAAAAAACGAGGAAAATCTTAGCAGATTGAAGCAAGTTGAAAGAGAAACGCGTACTCTGGTAACACCCAGATTTTCGATAGCGGGTATTTTATAGCCTTTGAGCCAATTGTAAGATATTCATGTAAAACGGAGATAAAAGCTCACCTCGAAGGTCGAGCTGTCGCTCCTTGTTAGGATTGAGCGCAGAAGGGGCCTGTGCCAGAAGCTCTGGTGTAAGCTTCATACTGGTGCAGAGCAGGCAACTTTGTTCTAATTGCCGCCTGAGATTTCAACTTTCAACGCGTCCCGTCACACACCCAAACGAAAGGGGTTTACCTTCTCCTCATACCACCATGAAGCCCGTTCACCAACGTCTTAATTTGTTGGTATTTCCTTCATTGATTATTTTCTTTCTTACTAACATGCCTCCAGGTACTACGATGGGGACGAGGCATATATATTCGTACCCACTGGCGAGTCCATAGCTGCACAGTCACTTTCGGTCCACCGCGCTACAGGAGACGTCCTACTTAGTCGTAAATTAGTTTCGTCTAACCCTCAAATACTCTGTCTAAAAGTTATACAGCTCCCCAAACACCTCTGCCCCCTACCGCTCGTCGTTCTGGACAATCAGTCTATGGAATTCTCGGTATTATATCCTTGACCCTATGTACGCTTCATGATTCTTATGTTGCGTGCAAGAACTTATTCGTGCTTTTAGCGGAGTACATTGTGATTATTACCGGACGTGAAACGCGGGGTGTCCTTCTAGGCCAAGACGTATACCGTGCCTCAGATTTTGATATCCTTCCTCTCAATCCGAACGTCAACGTTCAGCACCCCCCACACCCGGTCGAGGCACATCTGCTAGCACTACTCCGCTCTCATTTGAACGGGGGTAACTTCCTGTTCAGCTATGGGTGGGATATGACACGAAGGCTTCAAGCTCAATGGGAAAGTCAAAAGAAAGACGCTAATATGGGGCTTTGGGAAGTGGTAAGCTTAACTTCACATTATCGCATGGCTTCTTCTAAAAGAGCTCATTTTTCAAGGCAGATGATAGATTTTTCTGGAATAGGTACCTTTCTTTGCAGCACACTTAGAATGATCAATGACTATTCTCCAGATTTTTGCAGTCGCGGCTGATAGATTCCAGCGGGAGGCAAGACGTGAGTGCTCTACTTTGTCTGCCCAGTAATACCAAACTGACGGTACTTTTAGTTGAGTGGCTACATCCTCCCCGTTATGTACGGAAGTAAGCGAGCGCTCGTTGTATCCTCATGGCGCACGTTTGATTAACCTGACTAGCTTTCGACATTCGGCCTGTATTCATACATGGCCGGCACATGCAGCTCTGTTTGATAAGTCGACGTTCGCGTTTCCGAGCTGGTACGCGTTACTTCCGAAGGGGTATCGATCAGGAAGGGCATGTCGCGAACTTCAACGAATCGGAACAGTTGCTCTTAGTGGAGCAACAGAACTCTACTGGAGCTGTTAGGGCAAGCAGCGACTTTGCGCATAAGCTGAGCTTTGTCCAGATTCGAGGAAGTGTACCCTTCTTCTGGGCGGAAATTAACACGGTGAGGTACAAACCCGACCTCCAGATTATGGACTTGCCAGAAACAGTATGTGCATATTTGTTCTGTTTCATTACAGTCTTCCTGACGTCAGAGCAGCCGGATGCTGTCAAGTTGCACCTCCTCGAGCAAGTTTCGACATACGGCCCTCAGACGCTGGTGAACCTCGTAAATCACAAAGGTCACGAAAAGCCTGTTAAAGATGGATACGAACGTTGGGTTGCCAAGGTACTAACTCAGATTATCCATTGAATACTGGAACCTGATAATGCATAGCTCAACTTACCAGACGTTCGATATCAATACTTTGACTTTCACACGGAATGTAAGCAAATGCGATGGGATCGAATCAGTGTTCTGGTCGACCAAGTGAAGGATGACCTAGAAAGTCAAGGGTAAGGTGCAGATCCGTTCTTTTTTGGCAGTATTAAATCATAAATAAAAGATACTTCCATCTGGACGACAACGAGCCGACACCGGTTAAAACTCAACACGGCACTGTACGGACGAATTGCATAGATAACCTTGACCGGACAAATGTTGTCCAGGCTGCCCTTGCCAAATACACCTTGAACAAGCAGCTACAAGCATTGGGAATTTTTACGAAGGAACAAGGGGTCGACGACTTTGAAGTTCTGAGTAAAGACTTTAGAGAGTGTAAGTGATTTGTCGTCGTCTCATGCAGTTATTCAACGCTATCGTATTTCACAGTATGGGCTGACCATGCAGACTCTATCTCTCGAGCCTATGCTGGTTCTGCCGCCTTAAAATCGGACTTCACTCGTACGAACAAGCGCACACAGAAGGGGTTATTGGACGATGGTGTCAAGTCGATATTGAGATATCTAAAGAATAACTTCCTGGACGGTGCTCGACAGGTACGAAGTTTGAGTGAGTGTATTGCCTCGCATGCAGGCTTATTAAGTATCTGCAGGATGCATTTGATTTGTTCACCGGTACATGGGTACCAAGAAAGAACCCGTCTAGTGCAATGTTTTTAGTGACGGACTCTAGGCCGCTGATCATCCGCTCCGTAAGTTCAGTCACATTCTTTGGGCTCTATTTAATGATCTCTCTGCATTGACGTTCTTCATTTAGGCACCCGCAATCGCGTCATTCTCTTGTTTCATGATCTGTGCGGGAATGACACTACCTCGATCTTCTGGTGAGTATTACTAGCATTAGTCTGCTCTGTTTAAGTAACTCCGATGGTTGCTGTCAGATTACTCCTTGGCGTGGTACTTTTTCATATGGATGATGTTACTTCTCGCATCCGCCATCTTCATGGTCACTTACGGGATCGACTACGTGTCCTGGCCACGCCTCATACCTCTCACTAATATAATCTACTACGATGGTCCTGGCTACCGCTCGGCGAAGCATGGTATGGGGTTGTCGGGCATTAACCCGAAGCTTGGATTGGGTAATAGCACTCAGTGGTTGAGCGGTCGGCGGAAAGCCACAAAGGATTTCGAGAGTATTCCGATGGCGAATAAGAGGGTAGATTGAGGAACGCACTTGCGCACATCGTTTTTTGGACACGTTTTATGTATAGATCTCTGTCTGGCGATACATGCATATTTAATTCCTGAAAAAATGGCTTCCGAAACGTATGTAGCTCTTTGAATAGCAAAGTGGCTTTCGTAGCCATAGGTAAGAGCTACAAATACCTACCCTGAGGCCGCATTTGGAAATGTTGTAGACCTGTGGACCTGTGGACCATGGACTAACTCTGGTCCTCGGGGTTAAGTATTGGTCAACCATCAGGAAAAAATTTCCTTCACGCGTTTCTCCCTGTCACATAGTTCCCTTCCCTTCACTCCCTTCACTCCAAAAAAACCCTTATCTAAAAAACTCCTACATGGCCGGCACGAAACGCGCGTCACCTGGGGCAGAGGAAGAGAAAAACCCGCTCCAGGCTGTCGAGCTAGGCGAGGAGGATGCCAAAAAGCTCACTGAGGTTCGCAAGGACATTCAGAGGGCAGAGCTGATTCTTGGTGCGGTTTGAGCTCTTATTAACAAATATCGGACAGTGCCTGATGTTTTCCAATAGAAAGAGATGCTCTACTCAAGCTCATTCCGGTTTATGAGAGGCGCCGCCCGATCGTAAAAGCTATCTCTAAATTCTGGCCTGCGGCTTTGTTGAACCACAGCATGTTCGCATTCCACGTGCAGCACAATGCCGACCAACTCGCGTTGAGCTACTTAGAAGACCTTTGGATCGAGCGCGACCCCAAGGAGCCGAGATGTTATACCATCGAATTTGTGAGTTTTTTTTTCGTATCGTAGAGAACACGTGTTGATAAAGATTGTGTGTACGCGGATTTTGTGTAGTATTTCAAAGAGAACCCTTATTTCACTAACACGGTGTTGAAGAAGGAGTACAAATACGTTCCCCCACCTTCTGCTGCCAACGAGACGCCTGACGCGGATGGGGTGACGGAGTCGATGTTGGACTTTGCTTGGGAGCGTGACGTAAAGCCTTCGGTGAGTATGAGAGTGACTTTCTTGGTGCAGCAATACTGATGGCATGGTACATGACGCAGTCGACGAAAATTGATTGGAAAGATCCTGAGAAAGCGTTGACAAAGTTGTACCCCAGAGAGTCAGGCGAAGAAGATGACGATGACCCTATTGATGCAGGCAGCTTCTTCAACTTTTTTGAGCAGGAAGAGGATCCATTTGAGGTGAGTCTGCTTGTTGGACTGAAATGATGCACAGGTTGACGAGATGTTTTAGATCGGATTGAACCTTGCGAGCGAGATCTTCCCTGAGGCGATTGAACTTTTCCTTGGTGAGACTGGTGGGGATGACATCGACTCAGACGACGAGGATGATGATGACGATGATGCTGAGGAGATTGACCTGGAAAAGCCACGGTCTAAAAAACAAAAGGTTTAATTGGCTGATATATACCTGGATTGGATACGAGTATGTTGGGGAGTGTTAGCTTTATATAAGGCAATGTGGAAATGTGATCATTGTAAACCTAATGATGACAATTGTCAGCTCCGTGGGTATTGTGCTTGCTCGCTTCATTCCTTGGTCCAGAGTTTTATATCTGTCATTCGTCTCCTACAATGGCTCCCGCAAAAAACGGTCGTCTCATCTTTAACGAGGTTCCCACAGGTGAGTCAATGGCAGTATATGGTGCTGGAATCATGATATCATCATCAAAGCACAGGCTTCCCCGAGCCAGGAAAGACAACTGTATACGATGAAAGCGGAACTATCGACTTGGACAAAGTCCCCTTGAATGGCAGTATCTTAATCAAAACGCTTGTGATGTCAGTGGATCCGTACATGAGAGGGAAGATGCGGGACCCGAGTGAGTGGGGTTACTCGGTGAGTATCATGCTCAATCCCAACATCTCTTTCTGTATGCACATCCAACACATCATCACGAAAGCCTCCGTACACGCTCAAAGAAACGTGAGTCTCCCGCCTCATTCACAGAGCACCCCATCATCTATTGATCATCGCCCAGGATTGCCAGTCTGGGGATCGGCAAAGTTCTTCGCTCCGAAAACGACAAGTTTAAGGAAGGTGATCATGTCTATGGCATGATAGGTACGCATAGTTGTCACTCTGGGCATATAGGCCTTCTGATTATCTTTCGTTCTAGAGCTTGCTGAATACAGCATCCCGAAAGACGTCTCAATATTGCAGGTCATTGTAAACCCGGAGAGTACTCTACCATGGAGTGTTTATCTTGGAGCTGCGGGTATGCCTGGTGAGTCAGCGTTGTCTGACCAACCCGTGTACTTGATTAATTGTCATGCGTTATGCTCGCATACAGGCCAGACGGCGTATTATGGCTGGAAGGAGTTCTCGAAAGCCAAGAAGGTATTGGACTGCATTTCCCCTGCTGTATGTGGTCTTCAATTATCGTCTGGCGGATCTCTAGGGTGAAACTGTATTCGTCTCCACGGGAGCAGGTCCAGTAGGAAGGTAGGTAATTCATTTTCTGATCTATTCTTCCTGAATCTTTTCGGTCTAAATCTTTCCCCTCCTGCAGTATGGTCATCCAACTTGCCAAAGCAGATGGTCTGAAGGTCATTGCGTCTGCCGGCTCGGACGACAAAGTCGCATTCTGCAAAGAAGCTGGCGCGGATGTAGCATTTAATTATAAGACAAACAATACGGAGGAGGTTTTAGCCAAAGAAGGACCCATAAATGTGTGAGTTGATATTCGTGCTTAAAGCAAACACCTAATGACAATGTTCTTCTCCTATTGAGTTATTGGGATAACGTCGGTGGACCTACGCTTGATGCAGCCTTGAAACATTGTGCCGTTCACGCGAGGTTCATCTCTTGTGGGATGATTGACGGGTATAATAATCGGAAGGATGGGGTCAATATGAAGGTATGTCCTGTACGCCCAGTATCTTGGACTTGTATCCTCACGCGCAAACTCTCGATCATCATTGACTTTTTCTCGTTTTGCTTGCATACATACAGAATCTCTGGCACTTCTACGCCAAACGCATCACGCTTCACGGATTACTCGTCTGGGATCTTGCTCCGAAGTGGAAGGACGAGTTCTTCCGTGTTGTTCCCAGGGCCCTATCAGAGGGCAAACTCAAGTACAGAGAGGACATTTCGAAAGGGTTGGAGAAGAGCGGAGAGGCTATTCTGGAGGTTCAAAAAGGGTTGAATAAGGGGAAGAAGGTTATCGTTGTTGCGGACGATTGAAGAGCATACCAAACTAAGTACTGAGCACACAATATACGCAAGGCTGGGGTTTCTGCTATTAAATGACAGATTCTTTACAATTTTTAAAGATTACCCATCAAAGCGTAAGAGCAAGCAGGTAAAGACGAAGACAACGAGCCCTAACGAGCCTCGACTCGTCGAGGACCGAGTTGATGATCGTGATCGATGATCACACGGGGCACGTTGCACGTTTCGTTGGAGTGCTAACTTCCTATATGTGGGAACTGAGGTCATATCGTAACCTGTCCGCTCGTTTTTCTTGGCAAGACACTCTTTTACCCTCTTTTGTTGTTCTTCCACTGCAACCATGAAGTCTGCTACGGCCTATTATACTCTACTTTCAATTGCTAGTCTTCCGGCCTTTGCTGTTGCTCAAAGCAGCGCTGCTGCCTCTACGGCTGCTTCGTCCTCAGGCTCAGGCTCTGTCACTGCTTCTGGCTCCTCTGTTGTCTCCGGTTCTGGCTCTGGTTCTGTATCTGGCACTTTATCTACCACAAAGACTGCTGCTACAGCTCTCACCTTTTCGCTTACCGTGACTAACCCGACTGCCGTGCCTTTGTCGTCCATCACCGCCAATGAATCCAGTATGCCGACTATACCCCTCCCAACCGTTTATACTGCTGGTTCTACTCCTTCGCTTTCCGGTGCACCTGTCCTTCCGAGCGGTAAGTATCAGACACCATTCATGTTAGCTCCTTTGCTCTGATCAGGCTATCTCAAACACTATCTTTTCAGCCGGGAGCATAAATCCCGCCAACTACCCTCCGCTTGACAAGGTTCCTCCCACCGACTCGCCAGAAGTGCAACAATGGATTCAGGACGTGATGAACACTGGCGTCACCATTCCAAACATCACTGCGACCGTTGCGGGTTTGTTATAGCCTTTTTACTTGAAACTGACTTCTGACGCTGTACAGGTGGCTGTCCTGCTAACCCTCAGGCTGCGGCCGACACATCTCGTTGCTGGTGGACCTGTGGTGGATGCACTCGTGACACTGATATCACAACGTGTCCTGACAAGGTTTGTTGCCTGTTTGCCGCGGGAATTAGGCTCTGAGCGGGAACGCGAAGAGTCCAATTTCCATGCATCGTGTCTCATCCCATGCTTATTTCCTGTTCTCTAGCTGACCTGGGGGCTGACTTGTAAGCACCTTGTGTATTGATCATCATTAGAATCTCACCCCAATTGTAGACGATGATGGTCCCTCATTTTACACTCCCAACCTTCTCACTTATCTCGACTCTGTGGATTTGAAGGCTACTTTCTTTGCTGTCGGCTCCCGTTGTGTCCAGTTTCCGCAAACTCTTCAGACAGAGTATATGGGCGGACATCAGGTAAGCATTTCTTACTTGTTAAAGTGAAACCAATCCTGACAAAAGAAAAAATGTGTAGCTGGCTGTCCATACCTATTCTCATCCACCGCTTTCTACTCTGTCGAATGAACAAATCATTGCGGAGCTTGGATGGACAAAGAAAATTATCAAGGATGTTACCGGTGTCACTCCAAATATGATGCGGCCTCCATACGGTGACATCGAGTGAGTCACATGTACATTTTCCATACTGGCGCTGAGCAGCTCAACTTCCTAGTGACCGAGTGCGCGCGATTTCAATCGCAATGGGTGTGTTACATTTTCTGTTATCGTTAAGGCTCTTGATTCAAACCTGATGAAGGACTCACTCCCGTCATATGGACCAGGATTAGCCCCACTGCAACATTCGACACCGATGGTAAGCTGCTGTTTTTTGTAATCATGCTTTGGTTTGATGTAAGTTCAGATTTTGACGTACATGGCGGAAGTGCTTCTTCTTTTGGTACGCTGAACAACTGGGAGGCAATTGTTGGAAATGCAACCCAGATCGACACAGGGTTCATTGTCCTGGAGCATGATCTTTTCGAAGAAACAGTTCAATTAGCTACTGGGTACATTCTACCCTCCGCTTTGAACAACACGCCAGCTTTTGACATCAAACCTGTGGTGTCGTGCTTGAATAAGCCTCTTACTGATGCTTATATTGAGACCAATGATAACACTACCAACCCTCCTGCAGTTTCTGGTATGCACTTTCTGGCATTGATCTTGTTTCCCATAGGATTGAAGTTTTCTACAGGTAGTGCTGTTACACTGTCCTCTGGTGCATCTGGCTCTGCTCAGGCAACTGGCAGTACCACGGGCTCAAAATCAAGTGGTGCCTCTCTCACTGCTGAACTTAGCAGTACTTTCTCATTCATGCTCCTAATGAGTTCCATACTCTCCTTAGTAGCCTTGCAACTGTAGGGACCTTTTTTTTTTTGTCTAGTAAATCTATCCTTTCTCTCTTGCAAGACTGAGAGTGGGATGGTCTTCTTGATGATTCTGCTGTACATGATCCCCCACTTTGCCTTTGGAACACTTAGATATACCTGCCTTGTCGTGCTACCATTCAAAAACATTCCTATTGGTATATTCTTTCAGAGCATGACACTTACTCAGTGCTTGCGATTTACCTACCGTCTTTTGTATGTACTGTCTTTTCTGAGCGGACCTAGCTTAGTGTATTTCATATATTGTATATGACATGTTTCTTGGGTTAGGCAAGTGCAGTCAGAGGATGATTGCAGACCTATGTCTGCATACGATCTGCGTAAATTGAAAAAGTTAACTCTTCCCTCCGGGGTCATACATGGATCTCATCACCTTCTTTCATTTTTGCAGAGATCAGAAGCGGGGCAGCAAGGTAAAAAGTCGGATGCAATGCATTTACGTCCACAAGTCTCTTCGATGTTTGTTGTCGGAATTTTATCTGGAGATATGTAGCTTCAATTTTCAGATCTTCCACATGGGCTGTTGTCTATGCGGGTAAAATACCCACCGGACCGCTGGTTCGAGGACTCGGAGGAGTGGTTTCTGGAAATCATGTGATGTTTCAATTACTATGTGGCAAAGCGGCCTCAGCCTAAATTCTTCAACGATCAAGCTTATGGTGATTCTGAAATTCATCTTTTTGAAGAGATCTCGTGTAATTCAGGCATGCCTTCTACCTGCTCCTTCGAACCCTTAAAGGTTTTTACTTACCTGGTGCACAGACTCGGAACCTAATTTCATTGATTTGACGCGCACGGATTAACCTGGAATAACTGAAGCATCTTGGGCATGTCGTCTTCAACAATGAGACCTCTTCTTTGAAAATGATTTGCTTGCTTTGGTTATGCGACCTTGTGCGACTCAGGAGTTGCACGGAAAGAACTCGATCATGTGGGTTCACAAGGGTTCACACCGAATTCACGTTGCTCTTCATACGTTTAAACGCATCACTGCAGTCGTCCGTTGGCACGCATTGAAGCTTGGAGTGGCGGGCCTTTGCAGTAAGGTCCGGCGGTCCGCCTTAGAAAACAGGACTGTATCCGAATGGCTTAGGTCGTATGCTAGGATGCCTATTCATAATTGAATCCGAGGACGCTCCGTGCAACGCTCTACAATTTCATCTGCAGAAAAATGTTCTTTCGTTTCCACAACCCTAGCAACATGCTTTTCCGCGATGCGTATAAAATGGGTCACAGATGACACGGTCGAGCTGCAGATCTCTTTGGTGATCTTTTTGTAGCCCTTTCATTTTCTCCTTGGAACGCCTACGTTATGCTTGGTTTTGGATTTTTCTGTCTTCACGCTGTCGTCTTAGGTGCCGGACTCACGTCCGCCGTGCCTCTTCCCAAGCGTGCGAGCTGTACTATCTCATCTTACGATGATTCGGTATCAGGCTGTTCGTCCGTCACCATCGATGCTTTCACGGTTCCGTCTGGAAGTAAGTTTTGACCTCTGGCTTTATTTTAACCTGAAGCGATGTACCTGGTGTGCAGAGACTGTGTCTTGGACGTTTGAAGACGGCGCTTCGGTCAAGTTGAACGGCGACATCACGTTCTCGAAGACTACCTGTAGGGATTGTTTTATAAGTCTAATTGCCGAGTTAATCTCACGGCTATCTTTCTTTAGCTAGTGGACCTTTGATCACCTTCGATGGTGACGGTGTCACTTTCAGTGGCTCTGGACATACTTTTAACGTGAGTCGTTCAAAGTAGAAGATCATACTACGCTTTCGCTGACTTGGATCTCAGGGAAACGGTGCTGAGTATTGGGACGGCCAAGGAACGAATGGTGGTGTCAGTAAACCACACCCTTTCATGAAGTGCATTGACTACTTCGTCCTGGTATCATGCGGCATGAGTGACTGACGCCTCACTTTCTACAGAGTTGAGGGGTCCGGTACTTATTCCGATTTCACTGTTCTCAACACGCCCGCTCAAGCTATTTCTGTGGGCGGCTCCAGCCTCGTTTTTGACTCAATCACCGTACGTTGCTCTACTCTATTTTCAACATGAAGGCTCAAATTGAGGCAGGTGGACAACAGCGCTGGTGACGAAGACAGCTTGGGCCATAATACCGATGTAAGTTCTCTACATTACCAAATGGTTGCTTTAGGTAACTTCTGAAGCTAATTCGTTCACTTCAGGGTTTCGATGTCTCTGCCAACGACATCACGATCAAGAATAGCGTTGTCAAGAACCAGGACGACTGTATCGCTATCAACAAGGGCCAAACAATAACTTTTGAGAACAACCAATGCTCTGGCGGTCATGGCATGTCGATTGGCTCCATCGCGAGCGACCACTCTGTGTCTGACGTGACTTTCACCGGAAACACTGTCTCAAACTCGATGTATGGTATCCGAATCAAGGTTGATTCAGATGCTACCGATGCTTCGGTCTCTGGAGTCACTTACTCTGGCAACACACTCACTGGAATCGACAAGTACGGTGTCCTTATCTCTGAGGTGAGCATCTTCTGTCTGTCTGAATGAAAATCATACTGAAAGCCTTCCACTCTTAGTCTTATCCCGACGACGACAGCACTCCCGGAACTGGTGCTTCTATTTCCGATGTGAATTTCACTGGTTCCACGACCTCTGTAACGTAAGCTTTGTTTCAAGCTCTAGCTGTTGTGCCTCTTAAAATCCTCTAGTGTCACTGGCTCTTCTGGAAAACGCCTTGCCGTGGACTGCGGTAACTGCTCGGGGTAAGTCATTAGTTGCATTTAAGGTGCCAAGGGTGCTTAATATCCGCCTCAGCGATTGGGACTTTTCGTCCTTGAAAATCACTGGTGGTTCAGCAGGCAACATTGACCCTGATGATGCAAAGGTAAGCCAGCCTGTTCTGCTGTTGAACTTGCGCTGAAACGAGCACAATCGTACAGATCTCGGGTGGATCGTACTAAGCTAGTAAGACGCTCCTTATGCTGATTTTGAGGAAGTATTGAGTAGGAGAAAACGGCAGCGACATTCATTATTAACGAGATCTGGTCTTGAAGCAGAATCATCTTTCCTTTGGGTATTTTTTCTTCCGTCTAAATAAATTACCTATTCCTTTGCGCAAGTTTCGCTACATTTCAGTTGATGCATTTGACGCGAGATCAAGTAAAAGTTCTCTAAGAGATGTGAGACTATGTGACACAATTGGAAGACATGAGTAGTGACTGTAGTAGATGATAACTTGTAGGCAATATGCAAATGAGACAGAGTGGAAAGAGCAATGCATATACAGCAGGACTGGTCATGGGAAAGACAGCTTGCGGATAGAAAGGAAGAAAGGAGAAGCTGGAAAGGAAATCTATAAGAATCGTATCACCAACATGTCGTGAAAACTCGTGCCAGACACTCCAGAACCCAAAAAAAAAAAAAAAGAAACGGATAAACAAGGCAACAGAAATAAAAAGAAATAAGGAACACAATCGTCCTAGAAAGGCAAAGAAAAGCGCACGAGCGCGAAAAAAGCACAAATAAAAATAAAATACTATAGTTATGACGATCGCAGTCTCTAGAATATAATTGCCATCGCATTTATCAGAAGAATGCATAAAAGGGAGTGTCCATCAGGAAAAGCATTTGAGAAGGTGGAGGAAGAGGGGAGAGCGCTCTGGCCTATGCCGCACTTGCAGCACTTAAGCAGGCGTCAATGGACAAGCGACATTGTCCGAATATGAGAACACCGCAAAAGACACCTGATCACCATTCCTCAGCCATGCTGTCCGCCGCAGTGATCGTGAGCCAATCATGGTCAATCATATCCCTCGCATGACTACGTTTCTTCATCTCCGGATTCAGCATAGGTAGCAGAAATTCACACAATGCATCAGAATCTGCTTCTGAATATGAATATTTCTCTACCATAACTCGTTTCAATGGCCAAAACTTGAGCGTCCGAATATACCGAAGGGCACCTGGATAAAGACGCAAATTCGTGTTAGCAATCGCAATCATGCAAAGAATATATATATATATAATGAACATACCAGTATGGTCAAACAAATCCCTGCTAAATTTACCTCCCATTTTTGCCTCGAGCGGAAAGTCACCTAACAGTTCGATGATCTGTGCTATATGGTCGTCGTCTTTGGTGAACAGCCCACCCTGTGCTTGAGGATCGAAAAGAAACTCTCCAGCCAAGAGCTCAAACACCTGAAGACAAGAATCATTTAATACATGTGCTCAAATCGCCGAGGAATGTACACTCACAACACACGCAACACTCCATATATCCGCTCGAGTGTCCCAGTCCTTTCGGCCGATGATGGCTTCAGGCGCGCGATATTGTCGGGTTTGAATGTCTTCAGTATAGTGTTTTCTGGAGGGAGTCGCATTGCCCAGGTCAGCAATTTTAATTGAGATTGGCGGGGGTAGCAGGAAACGTGGTGAAGCAGAGTCGAGAGGAATTGGAACATCAACCGGCTGAGTAGAAGAAGAAAGATGGGTGATAGGTGATGGCAATTCGTTTGTATGCGATGGGGTGTGTGATAGAATGGTCGGCTGCGATGATGCAGGTGGTTCATGTCCCATGACGGGAGGCGGAGAAATGGGAGAAGGGTTTGGAGAAGGCGGAGGAGCAGCTGGAGAGGTGATAGGCACGACATCAGGAGCAAGAGGAATATCAATCTTAGGAGGAGTTACTCTACGAGGAGTTATATTGGCTGTATTTTGACTAGTTTGGGGAATATCAGTATCGTGAGGAATAGTAGAGGTAGACGCAGAAGCAAGATGGTTAGGAGATGGTGGATGGTGTAAATGAGTAGATAGTTGAGAGATATGATGTGGTGAAACTCGCTGTAAAGTAGCTTGCTGTGATGAAGGGGTTGTAGAAACTTGCGTGCGAGGTGGCGCTGTTTGTGACAAAAGGGAAGGATTATTGCCATTGACTAGCTTGGGATCTGGTCTGGGTTGGTCAGAGCTATCCTTTCCACCATTCAAACTCTGGATGGAAGGTAGGTCTAGCACTGCCACTGGCTGAGACGAAGCAGTTTTGGACCGCACAGTCTCAGCTGGTGAAGGCCTGGCTATTGTGACTGTAGCTGACGAACTCTCTGATTTACTCGTAGTGGCATCCGAAATGGCAGTGCTGCTGCTGCTTGCAACGCTACCACTGCCTGTGAGCTGGAAATAATCACCCTCCTCTTCGCCATCTGCTCTGACTACGGCAGGAATAATGACTGCTGGTGCTGGTGCTGACAGTCCCGGGTCTTTCCAAGAACTTGACACTGATATCCCAGATTGAGACCTCGAATGCCCTTGAGCCGGTCGACCTAAGGCTTTTGAGTTGTTACTGCTAGATGAAGATTTGTATGAAGACGACAAGGGAAAAGACGAAATACGATCTTTCCACGATGTGGAGGAGACTGGACCATCCCCAGGGACAATGGCAACTGCTTTCCCCTTCCCCTTCTGAGCTTGTATGATGTGATCGGAGGCTTGCTTATCCTTATCAATGTCGCCGGCAATTACATGATGACCAATCTTTTTGGGAATGGCCAGTATCGCATTTCCCAATGAATGTGACAAAGAAGTGGGAGGGGTGCTGAAATTACTACTGGTCCCTGCGCCTGTTGAGGCAGACGCCGAAGTTGATGCTATCGACGATGATGAAGATGACGTCGACGGCGAGTTGAGACTAACACTTTTAGTGCTAGAAGTAGGATTCACGTGGGACGTAGACTTGCTGGTGGTGAGGGGCTGTATAGGAGGACTCGATCTTGATAAACCGCTTGGAACTTTTGGTGCGCTCGTGCTCATATTGGCCCCGGTATTCTTGTTGGCGTTGCTGTAGGTCGAAAGGCGGGCGATGTTCTGGGAGATGTAGCTGCTGCTACAACTATTTGTACCGCTCCCACTTCCACCGCCGCTACCAGGGTGGCCCATAGAAGCACCAAAGCTCATACTATAGCTACCGTGGCCAGCGATGCCTGCACTACGCCCGGGACTCGACAAAGGCTGCGAGTCAAAGATCTGGACTTGCCTACGCGAGCCACGCTGATTGAGAGGTATAGTTACACCGGACCTTGACTTTGTCGGTAAAGGTACACCTACCCGGCGAGACGTCGGGGAGGGACACCGGGAAAGTTCGTTGAAGATGTGAGCTTCGATGTCAGGTATGGATATTACTATATTTAGCAATAATGTTAAAAATGACGAGTCATCTACCTGAAGCGGGAAAGAAAACGAACTCACAGATGTTCTCCGGTTTAATGTCGGTATGGACTAAATCACATTCATCGTGTAAATATTGGAGACCGAGAAGGACTTGTTTGGCGATAACCTTGACGAGAGCCCGGGGAACACCCTTCTTCCTGTTCCGCTCGAGCACGGCTAATAGATTCTCCCCGAGAGGTTCAAAGACGATGCAGATATGCGAAGACTCTGGACCAGAATGGGAAAAAGAGTCGAGGAAGGACACAATATGTTGTCGACCAGGGTGAGAAGGAGAAAAAGAGGCAACTCGAGAGAGCAATTTGATTTCATCTCTGGCAGTTTCAGCATATCTCCCAGCGGATTTAACAACTTTGAGAGCAGAGTGGCGGTTCAGTCTAAAATAAATATAATATTGAGGCTCTTGAATCGCAGGACGGAAAGAGGAAAGGCATATGACGCACTCATTATCCTTCACAAGCCATACAGTTGAAAAATGGCCCCATCTGAGATACGCGATTAAGTGCGATGAGAGGACGAAGGTGACAAGAAAATGATATTGTAAACTCACCCCAACTTTCTGACAACACGATAGCGGCCATTCTTGAAAGTGTCGTTGAGTTTTACAGGCAGATAACCGCCCGCGTTGTAGTCTGCAGGACTTTCCTCATCTCTGCAGTAAGGCTCGTCGACAGGAAGAATCTTTGGACCGGATGAAGTTACGACGTATTGATACTTGGCACAGGCTTGCTTTGACGCCATCTATAAGCAAGCGCGGACAAGAAGTGCAAGTGGTCAACGTCAACGAGCGGTGAGGATGAGGATACAACTTGAAATCTGAGTCTCTGCCAATGGATTAGCTGTGACTTCTGTCACGAACGTGACAAACATATTAGTCAGCTTCGAAACATATGTCTGGATTGGCACGTGGCAGACCGATGCCCCTATTGGGCAAAGCGCAGGGTGGCCCAGAGGTTTAGTAAGTAACGAAATCGAATGAACCATCTACTCGTCCACGTCTTTTTCTCATTGTTATAAATATGCCCGCTTCGTATACAAACATATCGGCTCGCCCTAGTGGAGGCTCAGTTCCTCAATTTATAGGCGCAGTAGAAGACCATTGGGAATTATACAGGTCCGTTTCTGATGTCCAAGTTGGCACTTTCCTCAACTCTTTACGACTTCGTCAGCGATGATTCTTCAGACTACACCCTTGGCGCCCCAATTGGCTTTGGTGCATCTTCGATAGTCTACTCAGCTCTTCATAAACCCAAGTCACGTCCATCTCATCCAATACCGTGTGCACTTAAAGTGCTCGATCTCGACTCCTTACCCCCGCACTCCTTGTCCTTGCTACAGCGCGAGACCACTTTGATGTCTTTGTCCAAGCATCCTAATGTCCTCCGTGTACGTGGATCTTGGATTGACGGTCACAAACTGTACATCGCACTCCGTCTCATGAATAAAGGCAGCGCAGCCGATGTCATGCGCTATGGATGGCCGGGGGGCTTGGAAGAGGATGTTATCAAATGTATTCTTAGGCAAGCTTTGCAGGGTCTCAAGTGAGTTTCATGATTTACTCCCATCGCGAACCGAACTTGCAAGTTGTCGTGACCAAGCTGGCCGTAATTAACACTGAACGCCGATTGTTTGTCTGGTTGCTGATTCACCTTACTCGTACTTTCGCTCTTTGTCAACAGTTATTTACACATCAACGGCTTTATTCATCGTGACGTGAAAGCTGCAAATCTCCTCATTGACGACGATGGGACGGTCCTTCTTGGTGACCTGGGAGTAGCTGCTGACCTTTCAGAGGATACTTCTCATGTTCTGTCTCATGCTTCAACCGCCGGTAAAGAGAAGATGACGACATCTGTATCAGAACAGGCAGCTGAAGGTAATGGAAGCGGCAATATTCATAAATCCTCTCCAGTTGCACCTTCTACGAGACGCGTCGTAGTGGTTGATCCAATTACAATTCCCAGTCGTCCTAGGATGGGTAAACGAAAGTCGTTCGTTGGTACAGTGGGTGTCTATACATTCGTCTTCTCCCATTCCATACCTTCTCCACCAACTGCATTTCATACACCCCAGTGTTCTCGAAAGTGTTTTCGATGTCTTCGTCTTTATCTTTCTCCGTGCTCTTCCTTCTAAGTTACTCACGCTCGTCGCATCATGACCGCAGTACCACTAACTTTCTTTTTTTTCACCCAGCCCTGTTGGATGGCTCCAGAATTAATCCAGGGCAAGCAATATGATTCCTCCGCCGATATCTGGAGTTTCGGTATCACAGCGCTTGAATTAACACAAGGTCGTCCTCCCAGATCCCGCGAACCTCCTTCAAAAGTTCTACTGAAGACGTAAGTAATTGCCGATCCTCACACGCACGTTTTTCACAGTTCACTTCCACCGATGTCGGTGCTCCGCTCCCCCACCTTTTTTGCTTGTTCACCCTTCTGATCTCTCTTCATATCTAGGATCCAGGAAGCACCCCCTACTCTTGATCGCGAGGGTGGAGCGTATAAATACTCCAAAGCTTTTCAAGAGATGGTGGAGAGTTGTCTAATTAAAGATCCGTCTAAACGGTCCGTCTCTTCATGTTCTCTGAGGCACACGATGGTAAACGACGGTACTTTCAAAGACCTACTGCCGAACAATTACTCCAAACATCATTTTTCAAAGGTACAAAGAAGAAATCGTATTTGATTGGTGCCATTTTGAGTACGGGCTTCATATCTACCCCGGGTTTCACCTCGGATTGAGAGAATATACTCTGATCTGTGGTTTTCCCTACAGGAGATCTTCCTCCGTTGGCATCTCGTCAAGAACGTCGCATTCTTCCCAATGCACAAGCACACAACTCAGTAGACTCATGGGACTTTGCTACCACCGTACACTCAACTGGGTCCGTTATTTCGCCGACATCGACTCTCGGTAGGCAGAAAGTGCTAGAGCGAATCAATGACGATGCTGTTTATGAAATGGATACAGCAGAATTAGATCGGCATATGGCACACGCCGTCAACCACGTATCTTCAAGCAGCTCTACACACTCTAGGAGGGTCTCATGGGCCATTGATTCACCAATTGAGACAATGGCATCTTCTAGGCTGGTAGATCCTGTGGTACCTGAGCTTGAGAACGAAGCTGAAGGAGATTCTGACTTGGACGTGCAAGACGCTGAAATCTTCGCTTCTTCGCCCTCTGATTCGACGTCTTCGTCTCAACTATCTTCTTCTCCGCAGCCCCCTCTGGCTTTCCGCCCAGAGTCCACTCCGAGCAAGATTGATTTGACAGACGACTCGAGAATGAAGGGTAGCGTAGAGTCATCCGGGGCGGTCCCGATTCCCGTCCCTGTACCGTCTGCCCACCCCTCGTCTTACTCTTCCTCCGCTTCATCTCTCCCACTATCTTCATCCCCATCCTCTGTGTCGAAGAAAGCAAAAGTGTCTTCATCACCCTCGCAGGGTGGTCTTTGGAGTAAGATAAAAGGCGCAACAAGCACAAATGCAAAGAGAGCTGTGTCTTTTAGTAGTACTTCGAAATTTCATAGCGTGCTCGCGAGATCAGGTATGTTGTCTCGAGTTTTCTACAGTCCACAGGCACTAAAATTACCGTGTTGGTTGATAGCTTCGGGTTTGAACAAGTAAACCATAATGTTTCACATCTATCCAAACATCTACGGTCTGTAAATTTACTATTCGGTTGCACATCTAAATATCAAACAAGGACCTATTTAAAGGCAGTTAGTGTATCACTAATTATTATTATCTGCGAGTTTGAGTAATTTAATCCTTGTGAATAATTCATTTGTCATTCGCACATCTATTAGTTCTTTCTTTGATTACTTAGCATGTATAGACACCTCTTTCTCAATGGGTTTCCTTGATCACATAATGTTTTCGGGTGGAGATACGAACGCTGTTGCTAAAACAGGGATCACAGTGCTGGGGCAGCTGGATCTATAGGTCAACTATGCCACACGAAAAAAGGAGAGGGAAAGACCAAAGAAGGAGCTCCAATCATGAATATCAATGCATACGGTCCCAATCACTCATTCCAAACATTCCTGATCGACCTGCGCCCATCATTCTGCGCCGAGCAGCTGCAGCGCTCCCAGCGCCGCCACTGTATCTATCCTCACGACTTGCTGTCACTACAAGATGCTTATCAACCAACTATAAGTAGAATAAGTTAGCAAGTTTAGAACAATAGAAGCAATAAGACTACTCACGTCGTTAAGTATATTGGTAGATTTGGTGAGAGATGCTAAGAAAGCGGTAAGCTGAACGTCCTCCGATTCCTAGGAAAAGGCGTAATAAGCACTAGTTTGATACCCTGAAGCCTGAGGCAAGAACTGACTGTGTCGAACTCCTGGCGGAATGTTTTATTTTCACTAGCTGGTAAAGATGCAATCAGCGCTGAAATAGAGCGTAGGATGCCATGGTCGGCAGGTGCTTCAGCTAAAGCAGATATCGTGACAAATCGATACGGCTGGACAGCACATTTGAAACAGCGCACCTGCGATTACATTTGTCACGTATTGCACCAATACAAGTATTCTGTCATGTAGCATCTTCACGGCCGCTCGTTGTGTTTGTAGATGCGATTCCACTGAATAACCTGTTTAGCACAACCCTTAGCAGGGGAGAAAAGACAGACTTACAGCTGGTGCCGCTTCCTCCACCTCTGGCTGTCCAATCTACAGCTATACGCTCTGCTTCGCCGGTTTCAATACTATAAGGCGCCTCAACAAATACCGAGCGAGAGTTCCGATCCCTGATCTCGACAGTCTGTTCATATGCTTTGAACGGCAGGTTTTGGGTGCTTCCGTCAGCGCTTCCGCTCAGATTGACATTCGGTTGCAGTATGAGTAATAAAGGGGTTGAGCAATATCCTGTAAACTTTATTCCTGTGAATGAGAGACTATACAAGCGGTACTGCACATACTTGAGAGTGTAGTTCAATGTGACGAGGCGTAGGCTGTGGTGCCACAGTGTACCATCCAATGAATTCTAAGGAGGGGAACACTTGCTTGTCTACAGAGAATACTTGATATAAGCTGTAGAAAAAAAGGTCAAAACGCTCACATTGATCTCGTCTAGTCACCAAGAAACCATGGTCTATCGTCTCTCCATCATCTTCCAAAGCCAACTCAAAAGTGTTCACGATCTCCACTTCGCGTCCGTTTTGTGTGCCTAGTAGCGCGCCAAGGGCTGATGCACAGTGAGATACAAGCTCTGTAATCCATGTAAGACCTACTGAGTGGTAAAGGATTCTCGGTTTGAAGCTTTCGTCTTGTTAGATGCTCGGAGATGTTTAAGATCGGTAACGGATGTCTGTCGGCTCAGTAAGTTTCAATATTAGAAATATTATCATTGTGAAAGCTGACAGTGATATTGAGAAACCAGATGTGGTCGTTGATGGCAGAACTACAGACAGTTCCCCAACGTCGGTATCCATTGCACTCATGCTGGTCCCGATGAATTTGGCACTGGCAGAATCGTCGATAATTCAGGCACGTGACTCATCTTAGAATTATGATGATGTAAGCATACCAGATACACGCGCGTATCAGCCTACCCTCAACAATCAATTTGCTACGCGACTCTTGATTTTCTTCTCTCTTTTATACTCTCCTTCCGCGTAGCTCTTGATATCCCAGTTCGCCATGTCTTTCGACGCCAATAATGTTTACACTATATCTGTGCATCCTGTCCCTCCACCTACATCCCCAGATTCGCCTTCAGAGACAGAGAAGTTGTTCTTAGATTTTCTTCAACAGTATCGAGTCGGAGGAGAGTTCATCTACAGGTAAGAGAATAATCTTATGATGGATGACCTACTCCCTGAACCTTTGAACAGGGACAAGCTTCGCGCGAATCTTCTTTTGAAGCAACATTTGCTTGAAGTGGATCTTCGTCACGTTAGTCTTTATAATGACGAGCTAGCACACGCAATACAGGACAGACCTACTGATGTTTTGCCTTTGGTACGCTTGCATTCACTATGAGGAAAGACGTGGGTTTTGACCTTCTGCCCAAGTTTGAGAATGCTGCTGCGCGCCTCGCTCGCACGATTCTCTACCCCCGTTCTGGCGGCTCAGAAGAGCTCACCGAGGTGGCCAAAGATGCTATACCCAAGATTCAAATAACTCTCCGATCCGGTCTTAACATGCTACAATTTCGAGACCTCACTGCAGACACAATGAACAAGCTTGTTCGTGTGCCTGGGATCGTCATCTCTGCCTCTGTACTGACTTCTCGAGCCACCAAACTACACCTGGAATGCCGCGCATGTCACCATGTCAAGATCATATACCCACAAGGAGGATTAGGCGGAATGGGTAGCGGTTCAGATAGAGGCCTTCCTCGTGTTTGTGAAGGTCCGGAGCCTGAAGGACAGAAGAAGGACTGCCCACTCGACCCCTACCTCATCATACACACTCGATCTACCTTTGCGGACCAACAGACTCTTAAACTGCAGGAGGCGCCTGATATGGTTCCCGTTGGAGAGCTTCCCCGACACATGCTTCTATCTGCCGATAGATATCTTACAGGTCGAGTTGTGCCAGGATCGAGAGTGATAGCAACAGGCATCTATTCAACCTTCCAATCAAAGAATGTGAGAAAATTGAAGACTTGTTTCAACCGTAAGACTTAAAAGTTCTTCATTTTCAGAAACTCGATAGTGCTGCAACGCACAAGCCATATCTACGTGTGATTCATCTGGAACTGTCTTCCCCAGCTGCAGGCTCGGGTCTGAATCCCTTCGGCGTGCAATTTACGCCTCAAGAAGAGGAGGAATTTGGGCAAATGGCTCGCAGCGACGGGTTCTATGAACGGTTCGCCAAGAGTGTCGGTCCAAGTATTTATGGCAGCGTAGGTCAGTGTTTGCACAGATTACCTTCTTTGCCGTCCTTGAATTACAGATGCAGATATCAAAAAGGCTATCTGCTGTCTTCTTTTTGGCGGCTCGAAAAAGGTCCTTCCTGACGGAATGAGATTGCGGGGTGATATCAATGTATTACTACTTGGTGATCCCGGTACTGCCAAAAGTCAGCTGCTCAAATTTGTCGAGAAGGTCGCACCCATTGCTGTATACACTTCGGGCAAAGGTTCCAGTGCTGCGGGTCTTACTGCGTCTGTACAACGCGATGCCGCTTCTGTGAGTCAATATATCTGGCAGTGTAATCGGAAATTCTGAGCATACATTTCTCGCAGGGGGAATTTTTCCTCGAAGGAGGTGCTATGGTTCTTGCTGATACCGGGGTTGTCTGTATCGATGAGTTTGACAAGATGAGGGATGAGGACCGAGTGGCTATCCATGAAGCCATGGAGCAGCAAACGATTTCAATAGCGAAAGCTGGTATCACAACTGTGCTCAACTCTCGTACTAGCGTGTTAGCCGCTGCTAATCCTGTATTTGGGCGCTACGACGAGGGGAGAAGCCCAGGCGAGGTTCGTTCTTGAACACTTCACTCTAGTAATTATAGCTGTGCTGAAGAGGTACTATTCCAGAACATCGAGTTTCAAACTACTATTTTGTCACGATTCGACATGATATTCATCGTCAAGGACGAGCACAATGAGACTCGGGACAAGGTTCGTACATTTCATTTCCTTGCCTTCAGACTCTTACAGAGTATCTAGATGATTGCAAAACACGTCATGAACATCCACATGAACCGAGCTAACACCGTTGATACGGTGGAGGGTGCAGAAGATGAAATTCCGTTAGACAAGATGAAACGATACATTGCTTACTGCAAGAGGTGAAAAGGACTTTCTAAACATTGTGCATTATTCTAACGTAAAGACATTGTAGCAAATGTGCACCACGACTTTCTCCGGATGCTCAAGAAATGCTCAGCAGTCATTTTGTAAGCTTGCGGAAGCAAGTAAGACAAGTCGAACAGGACAATAATGAACGAAGCTCTATACCGATCACTGTTCGGTTGGTGGCCCTCTCTCTCTCTCTCTTAATAATTAGGAAACTGATTTGAAACTTTGACCAGTCAACTCGAAGCCATCATCCGTATATCCGAATCTCTGGCCAAAATGACCCTTTCGCCAGTGGTTCAGAATCATCATGTCGAAGAAGCCATCCGGCTATTCAAGTTCTCCACGATGGACGCTGTTTCAGCGGGTTCGGCAGACGGCCTTACCCGTGGCGAGTTGAACGATGAGATGACACGGATAGAGAAGGAGCTCCGAAGAAGACTTCCCGTCGGTTGGAGTACTAGCTACCAAAGTCTCGTGAAGGAATTTGTTACACAGCAAGGATGCTCTAGTCATGCACTGGAGCGAACACTATATATCCTGGAGAAGAAAGAAGTGATTAGGTTCTCGAGTCAAGTAAGCAGTCCTGTGCTTTGTTTTTATTCTCCGTCTAACTAGTAATCACAGAAAAAAGCTGTGCATAGGTTCGTCTTGGTCTCTGCATTGCAAGTTATGGCTCTTACTGAAACGTCTCTGTTTTACAGGGTGGGTGTTTAGACACACTTGGATTTTGATTTGTCCAGATGTGATGTTTGAATTTCGTGTATTCTATATGTTGTGCTGTTAGTGTACTATACTTATACATAGATACCTTGGCCCTTGGCAATGCTTTCAATGAATATTATATGTACTATAGCTGGATACCTACCCGTTACCATTGCCAATATCAGTCCCGATGAACGGACGTACAGCATTAAGTAGGCATTTAACCCTGGAAATCCACCACCCAGCAGACAGTTTCGTTTTGCTTGCCGCATGGCAAGTTGAAGCAAGTGACACCAGTCAGTTGCCTACAAATTCAAAAAATTGCAATGGACAAGGAAAGTCCGTGGAAAGTTCACAATCTGACACGGTCTGAACTTTGAAAGTTGGGATGCGTTGTCTAGACGCGTCAGACAGCTGCGTAGTCTCGGACTGAATGGCACGGCCGTGGGTCAGCGTATATGACATTACTTTAGCAAAGATCGGGATCACGATGGTGATAGACATTTTTCGGCGGCCATGTCAGACCAGTTGTGCCACGTCAGCTGTGAAAAGAGGAGAAGTGAGCAGAAGTGAAAGCCAATTTGAGATGAAAGAGGACATTGGTCGTTAAAAGATCTGAATATATAGTGAGCAGCCTTGAGCAGCCTGAGCAAAATGCAAATCCGTTTCCAGTTGGACGAAAATCGTAATATATCATATTTTCCCGAGAACGCGGGATTTAAATGATTTACCAGGTGAAACGGCGTGGGAAAGCTTAGATAAGTGCGCAGCAAATGTCCATGGGAGCTGTGACATTCTTGATCCTGTTCCACCACCATCTACATCCCACTACCAACTCTACGACCAACCCACTCTCTGACTCGTTCAATCCTCCGCAGCCATGTCTGATCCACAGTCCGCACCGTATCCTGCTGCCAGTGGCTTTGAGTCATACAGCGATGACTACGCAAAGCAACAGTACCAGCAGGCTTTTGATTTCCTTCCCTACCACGCTCCTGCAGACGTTCTTGCTCCTCACCCCGATCTGTTTGAGTCGGAACTCGATTCTAGTCTTGCCGCTTTTGATGAACTTCAGCTCCAGCTTTTAACCGTAGATTCTAATGATGCCTACTCGTTCTTGAGGTCTGACACTCCCACGTGTGGTCCTCCCTCCACCATAACTGTCTCATCCGAGTCAGCTTACGACTCGGTGTCTTCCCATTCAGAGTCTTTCTACAATTACCCACAATCTCCCTACGCCGCTACCAACTACTCTTTTCCTCTTGACCTCGAGATGGATTTTCAGCGTATTCGTGTAGACCCCGTAGCTGACTACGCCAACGCTCAAGCTCAGGCGCAGGCCCACCTCAGTGGCTTGGAAAACGTCGATGCAGCTTCCTTCGGCTCTTTGCCCCCTACTCCTCCTCGTAGTCCCCCTAACCGTGGTCACAACAACGCAAAACCGTATGTTGCGCGCACCAGTTATTCAGACTACGGGGCTCCCACTCGCCCTCCCGTGTCATCTGATTACTACAATCAGCTGAGCTACAACACTTCCTTGGCTCCGCCAACGGTATCTCCTTCTCATGTCACAGCACCACTTCCAGTTGTGCCTTCTATCCCACTGATACCTCCTTCGGAGGAGATGAAGGGCGACCCTCGCAAGAAATACAAGTGTAATGCTTGTCCCCGTGGTGCGTATTGATTTTTTTGCGTATGTGTAATATAATAATTGTTTTTTTCTTAGCTTTTGCCAGGGCTTACAACCTGAAAACCCATATGGCTACACATGACCCTAACAGGCTTAAGCCCCATGTGTGCCCGCACCGTGCTTGTGGTCGGTCCTTCAGCCGCAAGCATGATCTAGGTCGTCACTTGATTAGCATTCACCGTGATGAGTCTGTTTGCTCTTCACATCATTCTGCTTCTTCGAAGAAATCTATTGGCGTCGAAAAGGGTTCCCGAACTTGGTGTGAAAGCTGTGGCAAGGGTTATGTTGGTCGTAATGCTGAATGTGACTGCAACGATGTCAAATAGATGACAACACACATCCTGTCTTCTGAACTCCTTTCTCATTTCGCGTACGCTGCCATTTTCTCCTTTTTTTTCTTTTTACCCATGTTAACATTCTTACTCAGTTATAGCGTGAAATTCCTCGTTCGGCTGGTTCTTGTCTCTCGTTACCGTCTCTTTATGCCACTATGCATCCTCGACGACTCCGTGAGTATACGAGACTTGCACGCCGTGCGTCATTCGCTGTATCACGTATCGTACCGCCTTGGTGTTGTATCCTTGGCCCCGCGACGGACGTGATCACGACATGAATTCTCCCCACCCATACTTCTCCGTGTTGCCCTCTCCCTTTCCTTGAATCCGTATTTAGTGTAGTCGCTGTTACTTTCCTTGATTTCTTTGTTATTGCTTCCTTATATATTGTATTGGTTACTGAGGTATCTATCTAATTTGTGCTGTGCTATGAAACATATAAATCACTCCTTCCGTTATCATTTCCTTTCTCCTCAATGTAGTCTGTCAATTGAATCGAATAGAGCTTGCTTTTTCACTTTCATTAGCTTGGAAGTATTGGACGCTCCCCGACACGGACCCGCGTGTGAATATAGTCAGTCTAGTACACAGTAGATTCTCTATCAGCTCGCTGCAGTAACTCCAGGCTGCGATTTCGCAGCTGGTTCGAGAGTATGTGCTGTAGCTTCCAATATTGTCAAAGGTCCGCGCAGTCTCGCCGACCGCAGTTCTCAAGCCTTGTCAATGACTTGGTCAACCTTAGTAACCAGAGTGCCATGCTAACTGAACAGAGTAAAAGGAATGTATTCAACAGGCAATTTTCTCAGGTCATCTGTCTTGAAGGCCACCCGATTCCGCAGCTATACTTATAACTGTGTTGTAATCCAGGAGGGTCTTGATTTGTGGCGCCAATAGCGCCCTTACAGGGCATTCGGATTAAGTACTGCAAAGCTTGGCATTATCATGTACGTTCACATTCAGTGTCAGACTCTGATTATGCCAAGTGGCATGGGACCGAGATTTTGCAGGTTTGGTCATGAGGCTTTGAGGAAGTTCTACCGGTGATACGAGCCTGAGGGGGAGCGTTCTTTGCTGCTCTCGCTCCCCCTTACATGTCCTATCCATCGATCGACGGATGCTATCATACGGCTATTCGTTCCATGGGACAGTGTCGGAGTGAAAGGTCTCAGAGGGGGAATGCGAAATGCGAATACCTTGCACTCGATCAACATCCATACTTCTAGAACAGAAACTCATATCCAGTAAAAAGGTCGATCGTTGCATGCTCCATAAGCTGTGTATGTCCGCAATGCGAGCAGACATGAATTGGCAAGACCTACACATACAAATATACATCACTGCAAAAAAGAATAGGTATACAATTAAATACGAGAGTCCTTGGCAGAAAAAAAGAACCGACGATGATCACCGATCATGTCTTGCCCATTGCTAGCATGACGATCGCATACACATTGGCTATGAGGATGACCACCCATATAACGCATGCCAGGGCAGTCATAACACGCCCATTACTGTAGTCTATAAATTCTTCATTCCCCAAGGTTGAAACAGCATCCATTTGGTCTGTCATACCGCCGACTTCCTGTAGAATGGACTCTTGAGTTGTTAAGATATCACTCCTGTTATCCACAACGATTTCCGGACTGAGATGCCCAATATCTTCGGTCTCTGTAACAGAGACATTTTCTCGTTCATGTATCGAAGCCTTCTCTGGAGAGTCCATGACTTTTTCCTCCGGCGCCGGAGCAGGCTTGCGAACTCGCATGACCACCCGTGAGGAGGTGAGATATACGAGGGGAAATACGACGAATGGAAGAATGACAGAAAGGATGACCTGAGATGCCACTAGCAGCTGATCTATGCCGTCGCGACCTACAGCCACTGCGACTACCATGGATGGCACTAGACTTATCAACCGCGTTAGCAGGCGACGTAGAAACGGCTATAAAGGTCTGACAATTAGTTGCTCAGAAGTAGGGGGGAAGTGGATGCCTTACAGTCATTCTCCATTCGATGAAACCTTCACCCACTACTTGGCCAGCAAGTGTCGCCGTGATACTAGCCGTCTGTCCGGAACATACTAACGCAAGAGCGAAGATAAATGCAGGTGCTGAAAATTTGATAGTGTAAGCGTTATATCTCACAATCGGTACAGACAATTTCTTACCTTTCCCCATACGCGATTGAATTAGGTCGTGAGCATCAAACAACCCAATAGTCCTTTGGTTGTCCATGTCCCCGTCGTTAAATACTGTTGCAGCCAATATTAGAATACTAAGGCAACGTTACCTTACGTTGAACAGAAAACACCAAAAGAGACCTACGCTGAGTTGATGGGAACTGCAAGAAGCAATAAGCTGGTCACTACGTCTACAATCGTATGGTTGAGATGCTTTTTAATGAAGGAAAGCGAGCTGTTCTCGCGTTCGCCGTATTTGGAGCGATAATCTCTAGAAGCAGCGGTTCGTTCCGCTTTAGAGATCTTGAATAGATTCGCTACAGCGGCCTGGACACGACGGGTAATAGTCTGTTGTACAGCAGGACTTGGTAATTCAGATTTGGGAGGGACAAGTCCCTCTCGATCCTGAGTCGCCAGAAAAGAACCCAAGAAAAGAGCGTGCGGCATCACAGTTGCACCTAAAATCCCCACAGCTGGCCCCAGGAACAGTCAAAAAAAAAAAGAATGGCGAGAAAGAAGAGAAGCCACTGACCAGTATAGACAGAATCTGTATCGGATTTGAACAGGCTCTTATTGGGCAAATAGCCTAGAAAGACACCCGACCAATCCGGATGGACCTTCACCAAAAGTATAACGAAGCAGGCAAAAACTGCCAAGACCTACATATTTCTGCTCAGCCAGAGAAATAATACAAAGTTTTAAATACATACAAGAGCAATAATGACAGACTCAAATATTCTCATTGGTCGGCCTTGACTACGGGACGGATCGGCGAAGAGTAAGAAGACGAGAACATCGATAGCGGTTAGAGTCACTGCAGCCCAAAGAGGTAGCTTTGGAAATATCAAGCATATTCCAATAGCAGAGCCAAGAAGTTCAGCGAGATCCGTTGAAATTATAGCAATCTCGGCGAAAACATAGAGCGGGTAGAGTACCGCGCGTCTCACGAGACGCGGGTGCTTCTGGTGGTCATGTAGTAACAGACGACAATGTGACGCCAGGTCTAGCGATCATCAGTCGCCTTAGAATACCGTAGATTGAGTGACATTGAAATGCAAGTTTACCTATGCCGGTAACACAGCCTAATCGGCAAGCTAAGGTCTAAAGCTAGTTCTGCATCATAAGTGAGTAGATTTCAGAGGTAGAGACCTACCTGAAGTACTATTGCACCAAGTCCTGATAGAAGAAGAACAAATAGCATTGGACGGTAGCCAAACGAGGCTCCGGCTTGGAGATCGACGCTCCAGTTTCCCCTGTAAATAATACATGAAGATGCGGGTAGAAGAGAGAGAAAAAGAAGAAATTTACGGGTCAAAATAAGCTACAGAGCATATTATGCCAATGCCGACGTGTTTCTTCACATGACGGATAACAGTATGTAGAGTTGATCTCGCAGAAAGCTTTTCAGGCGGGGGTGGCGGAGGAGAAGGAGAAGGTATAAAGGACATAATGAAAAGGAAGAAAGAGGATTAGAGGAGACGAAGAGAAGAGAGAGGCCATGATGAATAGTAGCAGAAACCCGGAGGAGCGGATAGAAACAGAACTTTGGGCTGTGAGCATTTTCACGAACCAACGATACGGGTGTGTACTATTGCCTTTTTGGGAATACGTTGTCCTCTCTTCCTCTTACTGTCATGGACCTCACCGAGCTTCATCCACCAGACGACTACAGTCACAGGTTCTTCATTTGGCACGAATGGCTTCTGGTTCGCTTCTTAGTCACTCTTTTGTCTTTCTTTCATTTTTTCTTATTCTACCTTCGACAGGCCAACGGTCCACTCACTGCAGAGAATGTTTTTGAGTACTTTACTACTTCCATGTTCTACGATAAGCAGAGTAGCAACCAAGTCCTGCGGATGCAGACCATGCATACTGGTGTACCTATAGTCAATGAGGCCGAAGAGCTCAAGTAAGTGAATGAATTTCGACCGCCATTTACCGTGGTTCAATGGCCCGGTAGGCGTTTTACTGGCACTGAGTTTGCCCTAGTACACGCGCAGCCTCCTTCGTTTTTTATCATCCATAAACGTGAACGGTTGTCCCCCGAAGAAGGTTTGCCTTATACGTCCCCGCTTTTTTGGTTCGACTGATATATGTATTCACGGATAGTGAAGCCGCTCTGCGCCTACTTTATAATGAATAACCGGATATATCAGTCCCCTGACGTATACACAGTTCTGTCAAACCGATTGGTCCGCACCCTCTCCATATGCTCACATTGACCTTTTCTAAAAACTTTTCCAGCTCACTTCACTTTATTCCATTCAATCGACTCTCGACACTTTGCGCACACATAGGCCCGACTATACTCCCCGAACGGGCTTTGTTTGGCCTATCGTAGACCCGTCACTCTCTAAAGATGAATCGAAGAGACATGATGACATAAATGCTAGGGTCGAAGCTGTTTCTGAAGTAGCGACGAAATCCAAGGCTACCGACCCTTCGGGTGTTCCCAAGAGACAGCAGAACAACATGCTTCTCATGAACGCAATGCAAGCTACCGCCACGCATTCTAAAACGGCTCTGTCGTCGAGCCTATTATCCCAAGCCGCCGAGAATATTCCTCAAGATACGCTTAGTATTGCACCACCAGGCCCTCGTACGTCGGTCACTCCAGCCCCTGTCATATCTCGCGATCCAACACCAAAAGCTACCTCTCAAGAAGTGCCTGCCAAGGCAATACCTGGTGGCGGAAAGAAAAAACGGAAGCGTAGGTGTCACCCACCTGTTACTACGTTGATATAACTGATCTTCACTCTCAACAGGAACGGGTCTCGCAAATGCCCCGGAGACTTGAGGTGGGAGCCTTCCGCTCTAGTCGGTTAGATTCTCAGCTTGTAGGCAGAAAATAGATTTGAACGTAGCATACTTGTATTACCTGAGCTTAGGCTAACAGTGACATCGACATCAATGTAACGAGCCTCATTTCTCGTCAGTAGAATTGTTCACTGCAACGATTTCGTTCGGAACACCAGATAGACGGTACGGACCACTTTCCCATCAAATCCGAAGCTCAAGGAGGGCCACTGACTCGGATAACTCGCGCGAGAACGTCCGTGTACTGTGCACTATCTATAGATGACTTGGTAAAATCAGCGTGCTCCAACGCCAGTGAGTTTCCCGGTCAGCCATCCAAGAGGTGTCTGCATGGTGCCTCCGCGAGGAGCTAATCCCCCTCCTAATGACAGAGGATTCGCAGATGCGAAAGACTCTCTCCGTAGCTTTGCTGCTGATTGCACTATAAAAAGGCAAAAGATTAGTACAAAAAGAGTCCTGAAATTCCCCGAAATGATTGAATCCACTCCTTCGGAAGAGACAACATATACATGGGAAAACGAGATAAATAGATACTTCACAGACCTGCGTCGTCAATCTCGTCCACGTTAGTCTCAAGAACGAGTCCACCCTGTATTATTTCCGCAAGAATATGATGTACCTGGATACAATGCAGGTTAATGTTTGACAAGCTGACTTCCAGGGGCATTCCACATCTGCCAAAGACCACGTACCTCGTCAAAGTGGAAGACAAGATCGAGTTCGCATACGTTTTCGAACGCGCGGTCAAGGGATTCGACGAAAACCTACATCAAAGATCAGCATACTTTATGTTCTCCATGAAAAGTAGATCACGGACCTGAATCAGATCCAAGATGCCAAGTTCGCTTTCAGCTCCGTCAACGACGAAGACAAAGTAGAGTGTGGCATAACTGCGATAAACTACTCGCCACCGCTCTCCCTCGCCGTTGTTTTGGTTGAGGAACGGTTCGAGCTCGGGAGCATCGAGGAAATTACAAAGCCCAGCTGGGCGAGAGTAGACCAAAGTGAAGATCTTCTGTATCAGAGTTTGTACAGAATGTTGCACCGGGGTGTAGAACTTGGTCAGTCTGGGCACACCGGAAGTATTGACTACGGAGAGTCAGCTTAGAAGTGACGCCATTTCATGAGTCACTGACAGATAAGAACAGCGTGTATCATAAGGAGGAAACGAGGAATCGTGGGTGGTGGTATGAGCACAACAGTCTGAGCCGGTCAAAGCCTGGGAATGCGCATGAATATATTTAGCACACGAAAACTGTTACAATACAACTACTACTGTACGCAAAAGTAACGAAGTCTTATCCATCTCTTGGAAGCTTCCAGTTTGGTTGTAGTCTCCCAGCGAGATTGCTTACAGGCCCGGACAGTCCTGCCTGACTCTTGAAACTCTCCAAGAAATTCTTGATGAGGTTGTAATCTATATCCGCATCTCCTAATTCGCCGTCGTCTTCATCATCTCCCCGTTCTAAAGCTGCCCTCAACTCTGCTTCCATAGCTGTCTCTATGTCTTCATTTTCGTCCTCGTCTTCAAAAGTAGCTTTGGCTTTTCCTTTCCCTTTATCTCTGGGCTTCTCCGTAGTCGACGCCGTATTGACCGCCGAGCGAGGTTCACGAGTGCGACTAAGTTCGGCATCCATAGCCTTCATTACCTTTTCAAAGGAGTCCAAATCGGGATTGACGTTCGGTCGAGGACCGGAAGTAGGAGTCTGGGCAGATTGCGAGTGATCAAAGCTTGAGGAGACATTGCTAGGGGGTCTTTCAACCGTTGGCACCGTCATCGAAGGCGTATTCTTGGGAACGAACACTGA
Source organism: Neonothopanus nambi (assembly GCA_003987895.1). NCBI lineage: Eukaryota > Fungi > Basidiomycota > Agaricomycetes > Agaricales > Omphalotaceae > Neonothopanus > Neonothopanus nambi. Next base: position 44,485 of record RCHF01000016.1, read on the forward strand.
CACCCATATTAAAGATTAACCGCTTACGAAAATAGAAAACCTACCTCCCCGCTCCTTCCGGTCGCGCAAAATTTCGTTCCATTGTGAGTCAGTAATGCCGAGAGCCTGGCGAGAGAACTCCAGGAACTCCTCCTCCTCCTCTCCCATGTCGACTTCGATGTCACCGACAACTTGGGGCTGATCCTCTTCGGATTCCGGATCCTCATCATAGTCTTCGTCCGTCTCATCATCCGAGTCAACCCCGTCGAATTTATCACGTGGAAGGATAGGTTGTCGAATGGGCTTACTGCGAGAAGGCGTACCATCGTCACCTTTTTCATCGACCTTCTCCTCTACGGCATCTGTCTCCATTGTCGTAGGCGCAACTCTTTGAGAGTTGCTATGAAATGAAGCAGGCATTTTACCATAATCAGAGGGGTCGAGTTTCGGTACCAGGTTGTCCATGGCTGTCTGCTTCTTTTCGGCCTCTTGTTCATCGTCTGACTCCTCAGAAAGTTCCTCATCAGAAAACATTTCACTGAAGCAGGTAATAAATCAACACTCTTTGCCAGATAAAACTTAGCATGGTATACCCACTCGGCAAATTGAGCACCCTCAATGTTGCCTTCTCCTTCAACGAACTCCTCTACTTTCGAGGCCAACTCTCGCAACCGTGAGGCTTGTCTTGATGCTACATGATCTTCTGGCGAGGTATTATTATCTGACTGGTCAACCTCCATGGCTTCAGGATCTCGGGGGGCCGCTTTGGTTCCAGAATTCCGTTGCAACATGTCGTCAAAGCTGTCGGCATTGATGTTCAACCAATCGTCATCATCCTCATCCTGATTCATGTCCAGACTAGTGGCTTGTGCATGAGAAATCGCAGAAGCGACCAACGTGGCAAAAGAAGGTCTCGACGACGAACTGTATCCGGTTTAGAGGCTTCGACACAAGGGCAATGCCGAAAACTTACTCTTCTTTGCGGATGCTAATGAACATTGCGGCTGCCTTGTCCTCAAGTTCGTTCCATAATTGCGAACCCTGCATTTCTCCTTTGAAGTAACTGGTGGCGGTGAGATTTTGTATATAGGTACTGTAGTCAGGATCGCGCCTCAATATATCTTTTCTGGCCTCAGCCTGTTGTCATCAATGAGTAAGTGGTAATAAGACGTGGAATGAGATTGGCTCACGGATGACTTGAGAGCCTCGGCRGAACTGTTGGTCTCGCTTCGGCCTTTGCTCTCTTGATAAAGAATCTCGAATCCGACAGCCTAGTCAAGAATTAAATCATGGAAGCTTCGACGAGGTACAAAAGAGCATACTATTTTCATACCGACATCACGCCATCTCCATTCTTTGCTGGCTTCTTTTTCGAGCCAACGGCCGAAAATTTTTGGGGGGAAGAATTTCTGGCCAAGGAGTTGGGCGTATGCCGTCCTTGTCATTTTGACGGTAGTGAGAACAGCTGTATGTGGAGGAAAACGCGACATTCTATGAGCCGACTACAAAACAATAGTTAGGGCTGTAAATCCCGAAACGGGACAGTATGCTTACGCGAAGTTGTATTCCATCTCGGGTGTAAAAGGCTTCAACAGCTTTTTGAATGAGAAAGGGATTGACAGATAGTGCCTTGGCAATATCGAGGGGAAGATACGCTTTCGTGAAATGAACGTGACTCCTGGCGGCAGTCGGGTACCTACTCGAATGTTAATGGAATTTGCCAGGTGTGTTTCCGAAAATCACGAACCCGGCTATCCGGTCCCAAACAACCTCCTCAACTCCCCGTGGGGAGGTTGTGTAAGTCAAGGGATCCCGGAGCAATCTCAGCGCGTCATCTACTGCGATCAACTCATCACTTTCGTCCAGCATTTGACTATCCTCATTGTCGCTGTCATGTCCAGTTGTGGGGTGACGGCGACGAAGTATTCTAGAGGGCGGGGAGACGTGTGAGACATCTATGAGATGGAGGTGGGACTTGTAGATCCAGACCTATGGAAAGTTCCGCAATGAATGATTGGTCGCACCAAAGATAAAGAGGGCGTACTCTGTTTTCAGAGTTGGAGGGATTTACCCATGCGGGGAGCGAGTCCGCGGCCTCTATCAGGAGAAACTCTCCGTCAGAATCAAAGACACTAGGGACAACGGTCAATCCCGTGAATATATACTGCATAGTAAGACGTACCTAATCGCAATATCCCACTTGGAACTGATTTCTCTTAATAACCATACAGTACACCATTCATCATCTACACAGTCTCCAACTCTCATTCTGCCTTGAATTATCCATCCTGTGCTATCCGGGTCCGGTATCCCTTTGACTTCAAAGGCATCTCGATGCCATAAAAAATCTGAGGGAAGTGTAGAATCCACAAAAGTTTGTATGCAAGCCGCAAGAGTAGTCACGGAATCCTTGTCGGAGTGCTCTGGTAAAGGATAGAGCGTGTACTGCAGGGTATCCTCCGATATAGCGGGCGTTCGGTTAAAGATGTCCATCGTAAAACTGGCACATGTGTGTAGCCAGTGGTACTCTTTTCTTGAGCGTCAAAGCTAAATGATAAATCAAATTGAAAACTGACCGACTACGCCAAACAAAATTGCTGAGGTTGTAGCCAAATAAACTTTCTCCTCTTTTCCTTTCCGAGCGACCGTTTCATGCAATGACCACAAACGTATCTTTCAAGGATAGAAACCTGCTGGCAGTCATTGGAGATGAGGTACGCACCACTCAAAGATTTTCAAACGCAACTACCTAACTATATCTCTTCCTCCGCGCAAAAGGATTCAATTACAGGTCTACTCTTGGCAGGCATTGGACACATTAATGAACAGCAAAAGAAGAATTTTCTAGTGGTAGACTCGAGTGTGTGCCTTTGAATATAATTTAGATGTGGTAGCCTTAAAATTCTGAATCCAACACGCAGAGACTCAAGTCGCTCACATCGAAGCCGCATTTCAGGAGTTCACGGAACGGAAGGATATCGCGATTCTGTTAATTAATCAGCATGTGCGTCTCTTGCAACTAAAGTAGCCCCGGCTACTGAGCTCCTTTCACGCAGATTGCAGAGAAGATCCGTCCCACTGTAGACAAGTACCAACAAGCCTTCCCAGCACTCTTAGAAATCCCCTCGAAAGATCACCCTTACGGTACGACTCTATGCCCCCTTTCATTGTCATCTGGCACTCATCATGTCTATATTCACAACAGATCCATCAAAAGATTCCATACTCAAACGTGTCCAGAAACTTTTTGGAGAGTAAGGATGATAGGGATTCCTGTCATTATACCACTACGACGGACTCCATCATTGTAATTGTTAATAGTATATACAATACATTCATGAATCAGATTTCTGAACACTGGAACAGTGATCATGAGTTCCACCGCAATACCGGTTCATTCTCCCGTACACCCGCCGCACGTTCCACAAACAAACGAACAGGACTTCGGGAGCGCGAGTCTAGAGAGACGGTGTGAATACAAGCTCAAGGGTCCAGATTGTCTGAAATGGCGTACTAGGTATATCAATCAGTATGTATCGGCAAACGAAGTAGCCGTCATTGTTCTAGAGAAATTGGGCTTGGCATAAGTAGCAGCAAAAAATGCTGAACATTTGGGTATTACTTACCCTGACGAAATCGGCATGAACCACTGTACAGGACGGTCGGGGAATTTTTGGAAAAGAGTTCGGAAGTAACACAATAGATAAGTACTGCGGAAAGACCTGCCCCAAAAATGATGACAGCGAGGTTTGATGTACGAGCAGTGGTTCGTTTTACTGGGAACATTGACATAGTGTGCGCCTCAGCTTTCACGGCGGAACGAGTAACAGCAAACTTACTTTTACCAGTGGTATTAAGCTCCGACCACTTCTTGACCTTTTCTGTTCCAAAGGGCGATTGAGAAACTCCAAGCTGAAAAGGCCCCACAGATTGGTCCGGCCGGGGTGGTGGCCGTTTAGTGTCGAGCGACTGAGAAAGCTGCGAAGGATTTAGTGAATCGCGATGAGTGGCATAGTTCCTAGATATCCGCAGCACGGAGAGGCGCGGTTTGGCCAAATACCACGGTAACGATGAGGAACAAGGTGTATGGGCGCGAAATAGCAGACAGTTCATGGAAAGGCAAAGGCAGTGTGACCAAATCCTCTTTGCCGTATCAGGACAAGCGCCTAAACACACGACCAAACAGCCAAACTTAGACGCCCATAATATGGGCCAAAGGGTCACGAAATGAGCGGCAAAGGAAATAATGACAATTCACAGGGCACTATGACACTAACAATACAAGCAACAAATAAAAGTAACCCAAAGACAACGAAATACAAAGCTGGGCATTTAGCTCCTCTCGCCCCGTAGGCGGCGTGCCAAGGCTAGGTCCTTGGGCTGAATGGTGACACGCTTGGCGTGAATGGCTGCGAGATTGGTGTCTTCGAAGAGAGAGACGAGGTAAGCCTCTGCAGCTTCCTGAAGAGCCATCACAGCGGAGGATTGGAATCGGAGATCGGTCTAACGACGCGTCAATTTCAGGATGATGAACTGCAATTAAGCTCGTACCTTGAAATCCTGGGCAATCTCACGAACAAGACGCTGGAAAGGCAGCTTGCGAATCAGCAGCTCAGTTGACTTTTGGTAGCGCCTGATTTCTCGAAGAGCGACAGTTCCGGGCCTGAATCTGTGTGGCTTCTTTACACCACCAGCAACATTCTGAAGACGGAGATGAGAAACGTGCAAAGTAAATAGATAACTTAAAATGGAAGCCCACCGAGGCAGTCTTACGCGCCGACTTAGCAGCAAGCTGCTTACGAGGTGCTTTGCCTGGATACCGAGGGGGTAAGTGTGGAATGAGCGTGAAATATTTCAGATAGATGTACCTCCAGTGGATTTGCGAGCAGTTTGCTTAGTACGAGCCATTGCAGTTGCCTATGAGTAGATGAGATGAGGAAGATAGTATCTTGAAGACAACGATTCTTGAGGTGGTGGTGGTAGAAGATGAAATGTCGGAGTATGAAAACCTGGCTTTTTATACGCGCACAAGTGACCTTGTTTGTTGATTCTAACTGGCGAGCGTGACTGCAGCGCGTCGTGTCATGTGATGCGTGTACTTTATGTAATACTCGCACGATCATGAGCCAATGATCGGCTCAGCACTTGCCACTTCAACTTGGGTTACGGTAGCCCAGACTCCCAGACTTCACACAGACTGCTCACCGTGAAGCATTAAAGGCCTACGTCGTACAACTATTTAGTAGGACTATTGAGATTCGAACAGTGAAATATAAGGTCGAATCCAAAATCAAATTCTCATATTCGTAAAGACCAGCCTAGCTTTCATGATAGTACATGTACATCGACTCAGATACAATCAAAGTTTAGTTGAACGCGAGACCCTCAGTCAAGCTTGAGCCGCCGCGAGCCTTTGCTTCTCTTCTGCCAGCAACTTCTCCTGTATTCCTACCCTTTTGGGTGTGACTCTTCGTCTTTCAGTCTTGATCTTGAAATCCAAACGATCCACGCCGAGAGCCCTCAATGTCTTCTTTTCAACAAGGCTGTAGTCTTGCTGATTGGCTCTGGAGAAGTTAAACGGCTTCTTTAGCGAGACTGGAGGATTAGTGATGACACGAGGCATCCTCAAGTAGTTCTTTGACGCAGAGTGCAGCATAAGGGGGTGCATTAAAACGACGTCACCCACTTCGCCGGTCACCTCGACAAAATTCTTGCATCTTTTGACTTCCTTCAGGTGAGACCAGTAGGCAGGATCATCTTTACAGTCCGCACAGGTCGAAGTCGAGGGGGTGAAAGACAGACCTGTCGGCAATACACCCTCCGGGTGAGCAGCGAGGTACTTGGCGATTAATTCTATTCCATCTGGCGAGATATAGGTGCCGCCGCCACCAGGTTTAACTTCAGAGAACACCGGAATGACTAGCAGCGCTTGTTCAGGGGAATCAAGAAAATGGACCTATGAGAGCCAACTCAAATTTTGAAGCTCAGACAGGAAGAAATTTCCGTACAAAGAAATCACCATCGACATGCCAGTTATTCAGGTCTTGAGGTGGTATGCGCTCAGCAGTATTTTCCAGCTCCGGGGTGCCGAGGTTAACAATGAAGCTGTCCCCCCAGCTACTGCTGTTCTTATCGATGCGTTCTTCACCTCCCAACAAATCTTTCATTGCATCCCAGGCCTACGTTTATGTAAGGATAAGACGCACTCAGGGCCCAAAATGTTCGCGGATGCTGACCTTAGGAGCAAAGTTCGCTACTGTTTCTCGTCGGTGGAAAGGCATATGGATGCGTTCCCGGTCCCAGGTTAACTTATCGTTYGGATCCAAGCCAAGWCGGATCCACATCGTCTTTGTCCACTCTTCAGCTTTCTCTTTTGTGAAAGCACCTCGAATGACTATGTAACCATGCTCGAGAAAATGATCCACCTGCTCAGCTAAAGATTTGTCAGTTTTTTGGACGGAATGTTCATGCTTGAAAGCGACGAACGGGTGAGATACTTGTAATCAGCCATCGTGGAAGTTGAGAGTGACGAGAAAGTGATGCAGTCCGCTGCCACGGTTGAATGTCGGTTTCAAGGAGGTCACCTGAACCGATAAAGATTTATTTAGTACTGCCAGAGTATATTGACCTCAAGAGTATATTATGAGTAAGACATTCGCTTTTCAAACCGATGTGAATACATAGGCTTTATAATATGGGAGCAAAAAGATTAGTTCTTCGAGAGTGTTCCGACACGTTCCACAACCATCTTCTTGAGCTAAATGAAGTCCGTTCAGCAATTATTGACAACCTCGACACAGTATCAAACGTCCGACTCACAGGCGGACTGAGACCATCTCCCGCAAAATAATGCAATATGAACTCTGTCGCGACCCAATCGTTTTCGATGGCTCCTAGGTCACGGAAAACCAAAGCACGGGGTTTACCTGGAGTTGGTGGGAATAGAAATATGTCTAATGGTGTGTGTTTAGCAAGAGGAGTGTTAGGAAACAGCGTTTTGAGCGTCCGCATTGGCGAAGCAATATCTTGAGCTTGCTCTTCAGATATCAATCCGAGCTTTCTACTGTCAATTAGTCGGGCATTCAAAGCGCGCATAAACGCGTCTCTCAGATGGGTATAAGAAGTGGACCTTGTAGGGACTGCTAGATGTTCAGAAACATGAATGTCGGTGTTTGAATGCCCCACTCACCGATGCGGATTTCGCAAGCACAGGTCTTGACAATTTCATGGATTTTCTCTTCAGGTGTCATGCTTGGATCAAGCTAAGTAGGTTTTGTCTTCGTGAGTGCCGTGGCCAGAGGGATTCTACTCAGTGCTCACCTTCAAATTAGGATTGTTCAGATCTGCATAGAAGCCAACCGAATAAACTTTGATTCCAAGAAAGGATACAGTCCTGACGCCCACACCGACGAGAGATAGCAGAGGTAGACTGACTTTTGAAGCAACCCGAATGGTCTTTGGAAATTCTATACCAGTCGCGGGGTCGGCTAGACCACCAAAGGATACCTTTCAGTCGAGTATACCATGGAAAAGCGAGAAGACACACTAATAAAGTCAGATCTTTCTTCACCAGCTTTCTGTGGGGGATCAGACACGGCCAGTGCTTGTGTAGCTGTATCGAGGTGTATAGTACGCCCAAAAGCAAGCGGAACGGTTAAAAGTAGTCCAGCTCCCCACAACCAATACTTGGATGAGATATGACGAGGGGCATTTGAAAAATGAAAAGCTCTACAACTTGAACTCGAAATTGCGTTCGGTTGCCGCAAATGCAGAAGTGCCGGACGAGTGGACCTGGCAAAGCGGGGGAACTTGAAGGACATGACGGGAGCTGAAGACTCGACGGTGATTTCCTTTTTAGGAGAGGTACGTATGTCATTTAGCGAGATATACACGCGTCTCGTCTTGCGCAAGCTAAACCTTGATAATTCTACTGCCACAATCTCTTTGAACGCGTCATCCTCCGCTTCGTCAGCTTCTCATTCTCTATATAAACTTCGGTGTTAGTGTACGTACTCCCAACTTTTCTTTCATTCATGGATCTTCTCAACGAATCAGTCATCGCCGCGTCAGGATTAGATCTCAACATCTTCTCTCAATTCGATCGCGACATGGAGGACGACACTTTGTCGTACTCAGATACACCTGCAGAGGATCTGGCTGATCTTTCGTCCTTTGAGAAACAGAAACAAGCTCTTCAGTCTTACCTCGACTCCGTTCCGTATGAATGCGAGACGGCCGAGTATATGCAGGCTAGGCTTGAGGAAATTGTAGGGAAAATAGCCATCTGTGCCAAGACACATAATTGGCTTGTACTCACGACCTGGGATGGAATGCTGCAGTGGTACGTTCGTTCACTACTATCATCTTTTTCTATATTGAATACCGCCACTAGCTGGATCCTCATGCGATATCCTATGCAGAAATCTATTCGTGCTAAGCTTGTTCGACTGTACTATGAACTTTGTATTCTTCCAGGTATCGAGGCTCGTGTGATCCGAAGCTGGGCCGATATGCTTTCTCGTCTGCTGGCCACGAAGTCTGGTAGGCGCAAGCTTGAACCTGCTGACCTTCAACTTCAATGGCAGCCCCTCTGGAGGGCTCTTCAGAAAGAGTTATGGGCTAAGAAACGAATTCAAGATTCATCGTAAATGCGCTCACACTTTATTCTTTGACACAGTATTGATTCATACCGTGAACTAGGCGAAACGTCCTCAACATTCTTTTGTACGTAGCTGAACAATGCAAACGTTATTACCCAGGAGCAGAGATTCCCAATATGCTTGATACATTCCTACCTTTGCTTACCCAATCGGTGCGAGACTCGCAGCAAATTTTGTTGTGCATGCTAGCTTACTTATTGCGACCTAAAAACAGACGGTTCTAACCATGATTCCTGTCATTACGTCCTTTTTACCCCTGAAGCACTGCGAACTTTATATCCCGGCGCTTTTCAAGATTTGGGAGGCGTTCAATTCCAGTGTTCTTGATGACAGACTGCTTGATCTAGCCGGAGAACTCTCCGAAGAACAGATAGCAGGCGAGACAGAAGGTGATCAAAGTGGTGAAGCAAAGTGGAAGGACGTCGGAATATGGTCACAAATTGAATGGCAGTTGCTAATGGGAAAGGGCTTGGGGTCAATGAGTATGAAATCGATTGCTTTTTCTGCTCCCGTCCTAACGTTCTATTTCGTAGATGTTCCTGTTGGCATAACTAGGGTATGTCCTTATTAAAAACGCTGGGATATGCTAATTGTTCTTCTAGGGCTCTTCGACTACTGCTAGTCATGCAGACTCGATGGCAGATAGACAATCTCTGAGGATCAAGAAGAGCGTAAACAGACAGCGTAGGTTAAGCGATTCGTAGTCATCATCGCGTTCTCACTTTTTCGCAGAGGCGCTCGCAAAGATCATTGTATACTCTATGTCTAATGACGGACCCGTGAGAGACAGTGCAATCAGCACTCCCCGCGAACGAGGAGACAAACTTCCGCAGCAATTCGGATACCTGGCTGGATCAAAAGCACTAGACACCTTGGACCGTCTAATAACTAGTACCGAATCCTTCTTCCATCCCTCTAATTCTGGACAATGGACCATTGCAGTATGTCCTCATATGAAGTTTTGATCAAGCTATCTGACGCTTTAACGATCTGTATGCTCAGTTGACGACGTTCCTACAACGGCTTGCCTCAGAATTCACGCAACGTGCTCAAGAGGAGCAGCAAAAGAACTGCAAGACTCCAGTAGTAAGTCACTTAGCAAATTTAAGATAAACACATCTGATGTTGGTATGTAGACGCGACGCTTAACGCCAGCCATTCGCCGTGCTTTTGTAAATACTCTTCGCACCCCCGCTCTTCTCGCAATGTTTTCAAAAGATCCCGTGAGTATGGGACTTGCTCAGGGGGCCTTGCGTATCTTGTCTATGCTGGAGCCTTCTTTGATTATGCCAGAGCTCCTCGAACGAGCTTATTCAGGCCTGGAAGTAGTCAATGAGACACATCGAACGACTGCTGTACTGAGTATGCTGTCCGGAATTGCGCGTCCTCTGACTACGGAGAATGTTTGGCTTTCGGGTCAGAAACACGTAGTCCCACTTTTGGAGTTGTGTATACCTGGTATTGACGTTGTAAGTGGCCATCCCATTCCAAAAGCTAGTTTCTAATGAAGTAATCTCTACAGAACGATCCAGCCAAGACTGTCTTTGCCACCATGTTTATCGTAGCGGCTGTGCAACATATCAAACTCGGAGATTTGTCTACCCAGCAATCCGGCGCGTCTCTGACTGACGACGTGAGCATGGAAGTGGATCAAGACACGACCCCCATGCCCGGGGGTACTGAAGTTGGCATGCCGGCTCTTAGTAAGGCTGAGGAACGTGCGCTTGTGCGGGATAGCACTGCAAGCTTTGCTGGTGACGCCCTTAATGCCGTGTGTATTCTTTATGCGACTAACTGTCCTTCCATTGTAGACTGGGTAACCTCACTATTTCGCCGGGTCCTTGCCCTCTACGAAAACCTTCCTGAAGAAGGCGGCCGTAGGAACATGACTGGCGGAAAGACCGAGGAAGGCGTTTTGAAGTCCATTAAAAATATGATGGACGTTGTCAGCCTTCATCTTTCCGATCAACTGTTTGACCTGGTGCTGAAGTTGGTATACGATTATGCAACCACGAATGCAAAGTCTAACGCTGTGCGTGCCTTTGGACAGCTCGTAGCATGCTTAGCACGAGTGAACCCCGAGAAGACACTGGCAAAGTTCTTACCTTTCTGTGTGGCGCAAATCGAGGAAGAGTTGAAGCACGGGGCGTCTAGTGTTCGTACAACATCATCTCACGCAGCAATAGCGTCAGATACGACCCTCCACTGGAGTAGGTTCTTTCGCTGCCTGAGCTTATGCTGAACGTGTCACCAATTTTGTTCTTAGATATGGCTATCCTCAAAGGGTGCTTAGGCTATGGCGGGCCAACAGTAAGGTCAACTCTCATGTGCATTCGTCCATTTGACGAGCTATCTCCTCCAGTTGCTTAAACATAAACAACAAATAATCGATCTCATCATTCTTCTGATCCATAAAACTAAGAGTGAGAGAGGATATACCGGTACTGGACAGCTTATCACTCGTGTCCTACATACTCTGGCTGGTGTCTACCCCCTAAACAGCCGGTTTGTGAATAACGATGAATGGAATAATACAGGTTAGTATTTGATCTTTCTTCCTTTGATTTCGACTTTATTTTCGAACAGAATTCAATCGGGATCATAATCTTCACTGGGGACAATTCTACGAAGCAAAGGACGTAGCGATCGATTGGCACGGTTAGTCGTACGATACCTCTATTTTTTGCGTGTGCTCAGATTCTGTCCTATTAAGTGCCTTCGGATGAAGAAATCGCGTTCGTGCTGGAAATACTTGATCGAATAGCAGCACCTACCATTGCTGCAATCGAAAAACTACTGGAGAGCACGCCATCATGGGACAACGCTGATCGAAATGACTTCTGCAGGTATATTCTTTATTGTTCTTCGCTATCCCGGTTTCTGAAACAAGCATAGATTCGTGCATGCCTCCAAATCTATCTGGGCCGGCTTGCCTACATTTCTGAAAGAGCAGGACAAACAAGTTCAAAACCACTGCTTATACGACGATATCGAGTCTCTGGATCTCCTTGTACCACATCTCGATGTCCAAGCAGGATTCACTCTCTGCGATCCAGCTGATGCGAGATATCGGAAAACGCTTTCCTATAGGACAAAGTTTGGTGAAGTCATGCTCCGAGCATCGTCCTCGCTTCGGCAGAAGACCGAGGGCGAAGATCACATCGACGCCGTCATCAGTGCCTCGAAGGCTATTGACGTGTATTTGCTTGATTATGGTCTGAGCAAAAATCATTACGATTCCTTGTCAAAGAACTACGCTTCTGCGCGGGAGTAAGTTGTAATTTTGTCATCACTAACACTAACTCAACAATGTTCACAGCTTGAACCGTCTGTGGCCCAAACAGACTACCAATTCTCGTCTAGTTTTCGTGAAGAGAGCACAGCTATATCATAGCGGGCGAGTGTACATGCATTCCCTCTATCGTCGCCGCTCTGCGCTTGACGATGCGTTAATAGGAGAGCTGGTGGAGTCGTCACTTTCGCCCTACACACGAGTTCGCCGGTAAGTGCAGCATTGTTGATGAGAAAGGAATGCACTCAGGCTTTCGATATCTAGTCATGCTCAGTCTATTCTTCATAATGTATACGGTGTAAGTATGTTCTGCTGTGATGTGAGGTGACACTCAAGAGACCTCGTAGGTGTATGTTCGATCCACGAGATCCACCCTTTCAACCCTTCTGGGTGCGCTTGCAAAGGGAAATGACCCTGATCGTATGAAGGGCGCTCTATACGTACTTGGCAATAAAGGCATCCTAAGTTACGCTTTGGTCGGCAAGTCTTGGGTACTCCTCAGATATAAACCGTGGCTCACGCTATTACCAGATCATGGCTTCCATGCAAAGTATCTGCTGTCCTTGCTGGAATGCCAACATGAAGAGAAGGTTAGTTGGTTACTTCATGAAGTAGATGATTACTCATTCCTTGTTATAGCCTTCGATCCAGAAGCTTGTGAATAACTTGGCGCATGATTGTCTAACCCATCTGCATGAGGAGGTAATACATACGGACGCATATTCCTTGCAAACTCCTGGGGTGGAGCAAGTTGTTGAAGATCTACAGTCAGAGTTCTCTGTTTCTTTCATGGAGCAAAGACTCTTGGACGAAGTGTCTGCAAAAACGCCCATTCGTGTTGCATATAGGAACAAAATACATGATGAGACTGTGAGGGATTTTGACCATATTTCATCCTTTTTTTCTCAAGTCTCCTCGCTTTAGATGTCTGCACTTCTTGCAATTGGTTCTCGCCCTCAGACACATGTAAGTCCTGGCAGAACAGTACTATTGTGGGACCGTATTGACATCACGATATTTACTTACCTTCGAAGTGGAGATATGTCCAAATAGCATCGAGGTTCATGTATGGATTGCTACGGCGCGACGCTGCAGTACCACCTGCAATTGCGAGCTTTTTTTTGGAGCATTGCATTAGCCCGCAGCCAACGATCAGGTTAAACTCTCAAAGGTTTGTCTCATCCTCCCCGCTATCGAGAGCATTACTTAATAATTATTTCAGGTCGATCACGAAGCTGCTTACCTATATGAAATACCGAACGTACGCCAACTCGGGCGAGGAGTTGTGGAGGGAAGAATGGAGCAATCCTCTTCAGAAGACGGTCGCTATATCTGATCCCTCAGCTTTCCTCCAGTCCTTCAAAAATCCGGTTCTGGATACCAGACAGTAAGTGAAAGTCGTACTCGTTCCTCCGGGTCTCAGCTCATATGTAATCTAGAGCTTTCGTTGATAAGATACGGACTGGGTTCCTGACTTGGACATCCGAGATTAAAGGCTATCAACTAGTACCTGATGAAGAGGCTGCGATTGCATGGGAGGCAGACTCGCTCCCATCCCTGCAGGCAATTCAAGAAAAGATCACTTCTAGTGACTATTTGAACAAGCTGTCACTCCTTTGGGCTCAAGAATCAAGTAAGACCGGAGCCGCGGTTGAGCTACGATCCGAAAATGTGCTATTCATCAAGAGTATAGGTATGCTGATGTCCTCGCCTTTTTGGATGTGCGTATAGTGAACGAGAGACAGCGAAAACATTTGAGGCCCAGGGCTTAGAACCTATACTGAACGTGATGGATCCTTTGTTAGTCGATACCGATAGATTTAAACAACGGGCAGGCGGAGAATTTTTGACCGGCCTTATTCGAGGTGAACATTACATGTATTGCAACTATCCTGTTAATTATCAATCACTTTACTTTACAGGGTCAAAGCACTGGCGCAAGAGTAGTCAAGATAAGCTTTGGCAGTGGATCACGTCTCGACTGAATCGTATATTTGCCCAAATCAAGCCAGATACTCTTTCCTTCTGGGAGAGTGTGTTCAGTGTGAGTTTATTTGGCTGTCGGCATGATTCATGGCGTTGACTCACCATTTACAACGTAGTACGTGCTGGAAGAGCGAGATCCTCGCAGAAATGCTCCATTGATCGATTGGATACTTGCCCTTCCTTTAGATTTTAATGCCGATTCTGCCTTTGCCAGTAAATAATATCTCCAACTTTCGCATTACCTTTTTTGATGTTTTCTTCCTTTAGTGAGTAAATCTCTGACCATATTTGCCGTGCTGGTCGAGAACCTGGGGATTTTGTTCAATTCAATGTCCGAAAACTATATAAACCTTCTTTTTGACAATGCGAACACCAGTTACGCTGAGGTACGTTTTTCACACTCCCTTGTTGTACTATTGTAACTTACTCTCTTCAAGATTCGGTCACACATAGCACAAATCTTATACACGCTGCTCAAAAACCAGTGGCAGCCAACATATCCATCTACTGGCGCATTCCTAGAATCATGTCAACAAGTCATCGATCCTTTGCGAATACGGTGAAGAGTACTGTTTTCCACGCACTCTCACTCGTGGACTGATCTATGTTTAGTGACGCGAGATACCAGGGGCGAATTGCACAATTCCTTGTTCAATTTCCCCAGTGGAGAGAAGAACGTCTTCCTCCTCCTAGGGTTAGTTTATCTGAGGTGCGTAGAGACTGCTTTGATTGCTGTGGGCCTTGGATTGACTAGACTTTGCAGTACGATAAAGTTGGATTGACTCGTAAGCCTCTGTAGCACATATTCTTACCACTTTCTAACTTTGGCGTCAGTGCTTCAATGGATTTGGGTGTCGGCTTATGGTGCACAAGCAGTCATGGTATTGCCCTACGCTGTCGCCATGATGTAGGTTCTGGTTCACCCACGTAAAGATGGTCATTAATATTACGTCAGGCCAGAGATTCTTCGAATGTCAGAGCTCAATGACAGCTCTGAGTTACAAACTTATAGTACTGCAGTGCTCTACGTCTTGTCAGCTGTGACACCAATCACAGACTACATTCCGGTCATTTTGGACAATTTTGTGACCGCTATTAAATCTTCCACAGTGAGAAAATCTTTGATTAGTGTCTGATGCACAACACTCATGGTGTTTTCTAGTCTTGGAGGATTCGTCATCATGCGCTTCCCGCACTGATCGTGTTTTTCTATCGCAACCTCCTATACATACCCTCTGAGGGTGTTTCAAAAGTCATGGACGTTCTACTTGACTGTCTTGCTGACGAGAATGTTGAGGTACGAGAAATGGCGTCGAAGGTGCTGTCCGGAGTAGTTAGGTGTTCTCAACGCCAAAGCATCATTCCTCTCAAGGTGTGATTTACAAGTTTGTTATTTACGCTCTTGTGGTCTGACTGTGCTCTTGTAGAACCGTTTTGTCTCCTTGATTAGGAAAACAGATCTACCAGCCAGACGAGATCTCGCGTATGCCGATCGTCTCCGCGCCCTCCACTCTGCAATTCTGGGTCTGTGTGCTCTGATTGAGAGCTTCCCGTACTCCGTTGAGCCTTGGATGCCCCCTCTTACAGAAAGTTAGTGAACTGTTTGTGCTCGCCGAGTGTGCGGTGTCTGATGATATATGAAACCAGTTCTGGCACCTCATGCTACTGACCCACCCCCGATCTCCACCACAATTAGAAAGTGTGCTTCTGAGTTCAAGAAGGTCAGTGTTTATGTTCAGCTGTTCAGCCCATTAGAGGCGTGTGTATTGATTCCACCTTGCATTCTACTTCTGCCGCGGCGCAGACTCATCAGGTACGCACTGGGTCTATCGCTTTTCCGACCCTTGTTTTGTCACTTGCTTCTAGCTTACAGGGGTTTTCATAGGACACATGGCATAAGGACCAGCTGGCGTTTGATGAAGACCAACTGCAAAGTTTGTCGACGATGTTGGTCGGTACATCGTATTGTGAGTTCTCGTGTTGGTATCGTAATATATTCACCCTTACTAGCCTCTTTCTTTACCGTCAAGATGCATGAATGACAATTACAAGCTCTCGGGTTTGTACCTCAACTGACTCAAGAGACCACAGCTGTACGTATTTCAAGATACGCGTCGCATAACCATTACAATCTTCTTGTGCTTACTCCATTCTTCATAATACTTCTTTTATTTGGCTTTACCCTTGGACTTCATCTCTGTATCAGTTTATTACCCGCCAATAAGATTATTTATCTCATCACCAAGGCATTTCTCTACTCGAGCACCTACCCCACCTATCATGGCCGACATATCATACGACCCTGACAGACTGGCTTTGCGAGTTCAATATAGTTGTATGTAATTCGTTTGTGAAACGAGACTGTCTAGAGATGAGCCGAGTTATCCGTTATCGATGCAATTAAAATTCTTGTCAGAGCAGAAGTGGGGGGAGGGCAGTTGGGCTGAACTGGGATACTTACATCTCGCACTTGCTCGGATAGCTTGACGGAAGTCCAAAGAAACTGCTGGAATACGTACGGCACATGTAGAACACGCGTTTCTGACCAAGTATACTAACAGTAAGTGACTGGAGGCCAAGATGTCTGGCTTAGGCCCGAGCCGGGCGTTCTATCGCAGTCTATCGCCCATCTACGCGGATCAGGCGAAGATTCGCAGGGAGAAACTGAGTCAAAATTTTCAAACATAGCAACTGGCTTCGGTCCTAGTAGTAATACCGCTAGAATACCGCTGCCAGTGTAATAGTGCAGGGTACTAATACTTAATACTCACTGAGGTAAAGAACTTGCTAGATCATGCCTAAGCTCCGATCCTGAATGAGCCCTGAGAGAAATGGTGAAGACGGTACAAACTCCGTCTTTGAAGCCGTCACTCTAGCAGTGAGTTCAACATCAACTCATTTTGGTAAGAGCAATTGGGGGAATTCTGCTCGGGGGGAATTTTAACTGAGGAACCGGTCCGATCCAAGTGCAGAGTGTTCTCGCCAGCACAAAGATCTAGCACTTGAGGACATATACGAGACCAACGTTTCGCTCAGCGATTTCATGATGGATGCAGCGATTACATGGAATTGATTTATTAGGAAGGAGCGTTGCTGTCTTCAGCTGAAGTGGCCGAAGTTGAATTGAAGAAGGATAGAATAACATCTAGCGCGCTGGCTTATGTATAGAATTTTACAGATAGCCTTTAGTGAGGATGTATGCCTGAGTAGGTATGTAGTGGGCAAATTTGCTTCCGTTCGGGATGATAGAGGACGGAATCCCGATATGGTATGTGCGCCAATCCGTCAGACTTCAGTCGACAAGAATAGCATCCTCGATCGGAGCCTTCATAATCGCGGGCCTGGAATCTGGAAATTGGAGGGTACCTATAGTTTTGGAAGAACTTTAGCCTTAAGCAACAGAACATGCGCTTTATTCCTGTATTCGTTATGAAAAAGAGCTAGCGTTCAATTTCGCATCCTTGCTCATTGCTTCAAGTAATATGGTTTCATACGTACGACTAGCTCGCTTCAGCCAACTTGTTCATCAGATACAAAAGACAAAGATGAGCCGGCATCGATGGGGGTGATAGGGATCGATGTGATAGAATGCAAGATAGACAGCTGCTGAATAGAGAAAAATGTAACATGCCTGCTTGGCGAGGAAGTTTCAATGTTCTGTAGAAGAAAATCAGGAAGTGGTATATACATATATAGAAGGTACCGTTCCACGTTCAGAGTACTAGATGAAGAGATGATAACTAGAACGCACCAGCAGACACTTACTCAGTTCTGCTGTAGTTTACCGGAATGATCAGCTGAAGGAGTCGGAGACATTGGACGGCGAGGACGGCGCTCATCACGGTCGTTAACGACTTGGAGGCTGCGCAGGTTACGTAACAACACGTGAAACGGAGAAGTTGAGGACGAATGACTCCATTTTCGTACTCGGAGATTGTTACTTGCCCTTCAGAGAAAAAGAGAACAGGAAAAGAGAGAGAACTACATAGAAAAGTGGAAGAGTACAGCGTTTAAAAAGAGAG